>WAAB01001925.1:0-62054 GCA_013389865.1 Piaya cayana
TTCCTGAGTCCTATTCCCTCCTAGCTGTGGTCAGCTCTGCAGCATTTGTGATGAAGTATTGTCATCACGGTTTGGAGTAGAGACATGTTCTCATATATTTGTGTATATTTTATTACTTTCTAATTATTTTCATTATTATTATTGCTATCATTTCATTAAAGCTGTAGTTTTAGTTTCTAACCCATAAAGTTTTTTCCTCTCACTCTCTCCCCTTCCCTGCAGGATGGTGGTGTATGGGGATGGGGTGGGGGAAATGAAGTTTAGAAGATCAACTGCACAGTTTTAGCTGCTGAAATTTGGCCAGCTGGGGCTAAATCATGACATCCACCAACACCCCAAGTCCTTCTATTCAGGGCTACTCTCAATCCATTCTCCACCCAGTCTGTATTTGTGCTTGGGATTTCCCTGAGCCAGGTGTAGGACTTTGTACTTTGCCTTGTTGAACTGTATGAGACTTACACAGGCCCACCTCTCAAGCCTGCCAAGGTCCCTCTGGATGGCATCCCTTCCTTCCCGTGTGACTGCACCACACAGCTTGGTGCCATCAGCAAACTTGCTGAGGATGCCTTCAATCTCACTGCCCATGTCTGTGGCTAAAGATGTTAAACACCACCAGTTCCAATACAGAATCCTGTGGAATACCACTCATCACCAATATCCACTTGGTCACTGCGCTGTTGGCCACAACTCTTTGAGTGCCACTATCCAGCCAATTCTTTATTCACCAAGTGGTCCATCCATCAAATCAGTCTCTCCAATTTAGAGAATGTCATGCAGGTCAGTGTTGAATGCTTTGCACTTTACGGGATATTTCCTCTCTCCAATGGCCAAAATTTCTTTCTCTTATTTGTTTTCAAACATCCAGCGGTCCTTCATTGCAGCTCTGCTTCATCTGTGTGAAAAGCAGGTGCAACCGAGTAAAATCTGAAAGACTGCCAATAACTATGTATCTCCTGCATAGTTCCAAGCAGTGATTCACATTGGTTTGTACTTTCACCTATTCTTGATCTCCAAGGATAGGAAATATGCAGAGATGCAAACAAAAAAATTTAAGAATAGAACAGAAGTCTTTGAGTCTGACCTCTTCCCTAATCCTGTCCATAAGTTTTTTAAATGCTTCAAGAGCAACATCTGTTTGACTAGGGATTATCTTTAAGAAAATGGTCATAATCGCAATCATGTCAATCAATCAATGATTTTATGATAGGGAAGGCAAAATATATGATGCATTTTCAACACCAGATATCCGCAGTTAAAACATAGGCCTCATTTCTACTTGGTATTTGACTTTAACTTTGACCTGTTGGATATTACTATACCTTTTTCCACAAGACTGAAGAGTCTGCTCCTTACGATTCCAGTTGCTAAGGTGGGCATTTCTGGCTATTATCAAGTGACCTTCTAACCTTTGTTTTGGAAATAAATTAATTTCTGCACTTCTTCTTTTGTAAATTTGTTTCTATAACTGTCCAATTTATCTTCATCCTTCTTGAGTTGTGAATGCTAGAAGTGGACACAAGGACTGCTCCTCCACCAAACACAGAGGTAATGCAACTTCTCAGTTCCCAGTCATATACCAGCATTCATATGCTTTGTTTTGTCTCTTGAACCCAAATATTAAAATAAGAATCCACGGCCACAAAAAACCCAACTTATTTAACAATTTTCTTTCTTCCCAAGACAGACCACTCAGCCACAGTGTCTTTCTGCAGGGATGATATGTTTCTTGATATATAGCCTTATATACAGTTGCACTGAGAAAATATGACTTATCTTAGTAAGTCATTATTCCCATGGGGTTTTGTCATCAACAGTTATTAGTAGCACCAAATTCATAAGGCTCTTTGGAAACCATGGATAAAATTGTTAACATTAGTGAATTTCCATAGGAAAAGTGTCACACGGTGTTGATTTCTTATTTCAGTTTATCTCTGAGACCTATGGCTTTATGAAGTCTTCATCTATTTCACATATGACACACTAGTTTCGAATCACCTCATCATATTAATAATCACTGTACCATGTATTCCCATGTTAAAGGGTATATTCCCATGTCCAGGTATATTCCATTAATATTTACTCAATCCACTAATCTTTATTCAGAGCCAAAGAAAGAAAGTTTTATACAGTTTGAATTATATTTACTAGCAAGAAATACTTTCACAAAGTCCCATAGGCTAACATCTACTTTCTACCCCAGGGAACTCTTAACGTTCCATGCTGGAGTCCAAGTTTCAGGTCAATTTTTGGACTTACAAAAGAGGTAAAATAATTGTACCAAATATATATATATATGTATTTGTAGTTTTGCCGGCAATGATGACCCATTCATAAGTGAGAGAAAAGATAGAGAAGGCTTAAAATAGCAGTTGTCACTGTGGGTTAGATTTATAGCCAAATTCGACTGACAATGTTCACACTGTATTTTATCTTACTCAGTACTGTGTTTTGCAAGATTTGTCAATTTAATGATTTACACTTCAGACAATGCCACTTCATCAAATAATACTTGTGTAGTAGAAAAATTGCATCCAGTGGGTTGTGTAAAGAGAGAAACTTGAACAAACGCAGTTTACCTACTTCTCCTTTGGACAACAGAGAATAATAGAATCCAGCCTAGAAAACCCTACTAGCAACCTCACCCACTTTTTTACATATCACAATATTATTGATACAAATTGTGTAAGAAGTTCTACTCAAATCAGGGTAGAAACCAATTTAGTAGCAGCTTCTGCATTGCATCTTTACAGCATGGTTGTTTTCCCAGCAGATGTTGCTTCTCTGTTTGAGGGCGATTTGGCCAGCAGTGCCAGAGTAGTGTAAGGTCTAATTGTTAGGAGGTGTGACGTTGCACTCCTCAGCACCACAGCAGGAGGTATCTTTTGTGCGTGGAATCGGGCAGTAACAGTATGTCCTACATAGCCAGCCACTGCCTTTGCTACCTCAGTATACTGGTAACCAGCACAGGTTCAGCAGCCATACTCTAAGGGAGCAGCCCAGCACAAAGTAATCTTAGGTCTAGAAAATTTCAGAGGTGATTTTCACTCTCTTCTTCAAACAGCATGGCGAGCAGATTAGCCAGATCCTGGGAGCAGATGACGTGTGCCTATTTATTCAGTCTCCTCTATATCTCTTACTTCCCAAGTCTCTCCACCCTACTCCTTTGTTAACAGGATTTATTAAAAGCTTCAGGTGCCAAAGCCATTCAGCAATTTGGTCATCTTGCTGACGCACTCAAGCTTTCAACACCACTAGAAGAAATACACAAAAAAGAGTTTTATTTCAAAATCTGAATCCTTAGTCTCTGAAATATGTAAAACACAGTAGAAAGAGTAGTTGAAAAATAAAAAGCAAAAGCAAAATGAGTAAGTAATGGAGAACAGAACTGCTTTCAGATGAATTACAGACCTTTGGAAAAGAGGAGAGAGATGTAGTCATACAGACATCCCAGAAGAGTCAAGCTCCACACCCAGGACTGGAAGCCTCTGTCACCTACAGATCATGCGTGAGTGCAAACATCAGTAGAGATTAGTAAGCATTAAGGAGGAGAATTCTGGGTGATTTTCAAAGTTAAAAAAGCATAAAGAGTTCATGATCAGAATAATGGGTTTGGGGGAGAGATCTAGCCCAGTACACTATAGTTTACCCTTAATTTCTCTGTCACAATGTTGCAATAAAAATCATGTGACATGCACACAGCAGGATTATAACTCACATTGCTCAATTTCACCCATCATATATAAATGCATGTGTTATCTTGTGGAGAATATCCTGATTTCAGGACAGCACTAGCCAAACTAAAGAGGGTGCCTGGGTAAAAGTTCAGGTCAGTGGAGTTGTAAAAGTGTTAACAATTTACTCTGCCAGATCTTGCAAAGAGGCTAATGGCATTACCAGCTTCAGTTGTCTCCATCACCCCTCTGATCACGGTCTCCTGCAGAGCGGAGCTGCCAGCAGGGAACCTGTGACTGAGCTTTAGCTTCCCCAGTTTACACATCTGCAATAATGGCATACTGCAACCACAATTAACATCCACATGGGTTTACTGAGATGCTATTCAACGTGGAAAAGAGCAGGTTCTGGGAAAGAGGTCTAGAATTAACTCCACCATGACATAATTCTGAAATTACCCCAAGCAGAATAACAATCAAATGTCCAAGGTCCTAATGTAATGGTTAAAGTATGGTTAAAACACCAAATTCCTCCTCTACAGGTACAAATGATTGGCCTTACAGTGTGCTTCTAACAGTTTAGGATCCACAAATTTCACACGCAGTTAAGAGTGCTGAAACACGCTGGCCTCTCTCCACCCCTTAAAAAATGGTTACTGAGCACCTGAGCCTTACTTAGAGTATTCAGGCATGAGGGAAGAAAGAGAAACATGGATAAAATTAGACAAGGCTTTCATTTCACAGTCAGAAATTAATTCTCTGTTGTAGTGTTCAGGGAGCCTTGACAGTACTCTATGAGTACATATCTATTTAAGACAAAGGCACTCTTCAGAATGGAAAAATAGATGCACAAACAAGTTCTCATCACATCTGTCTATGAGACCTGCCCAGACTCCCTGAAAACTGTCTGAAAACTGCATCCAATGACCATCTTCCCAAAGCTGATCTTGGCAGCAGCCAGCAAGAAGGGGAGAGAAGTGAAGAGCCATTACTCCTAACTTTTCACACAGTCACAGACCCAGAATCAGAGCTGCTCCAGTGGGCTGGAAGTTGAGGCTGGCACCAGCTAGCCAAATCCAGCAGATGCACCAGCTGCAGGGAAGCCAGAAAGTCCTTGCAAAACAGCAGGTCCACAGCTAACTATCCAGCTAAATATCCACTCTCTTGTGCCCATCAACACCTTCCTTTGCTACTCTTTCTCTGCTCTCATCAGTCATAGTAAACTCCGATTCAAACTGTGACTTCTGCAAAGAGTCAGGAAGAGCTTAAAAGGGTAGGGCAAAGTTTCCTTAGGCAGAACAAAGTGTGCCGGCACTGAACAGGAGGTTGCCAGGGCAAAAAAATAATTAAAAAAAAGAAGGTTTAGGTTCCCTTTATCACCATACCCATGGGAACTTCCCTGGGCTCCTGCCTCCTTCCTCCCCCACCGCCTTGGCAGCCCCCTCTGTGCTGTCAGGGGCAAGCAAAACCTCCATTAGTCAGAAGAAAAACATTCAGAAATTCTTGTTATAGATTTATTCAGTATAGCTCGTAACCGTATTTTGAAATGAGAGATCAATGGCACTGTATATATACACCATTATTTTTGTATACAGAACAGATTCATTTTCACACCTGGCATGAACAATAAAGTCACGAAGAAGCACAATTTCTAGAGGCCAGCACATTTCGTGCTGGGAGAGCACTGTACAACTACCCCCTAATCACATGCAATACAGACCACGGCAAGGCACATACAGCATGTGACAGTTTGATTCAAGTGAACACCATAGCAAATAAACCAAATACCTAAAACTGTAAATATTACCTAAGCTAAACGTATAAAAAAGAAATGCAGAAAACATCTGACAAGTCCTCGAAAAACTTTGCAGCTTCTCATGGCTTGAAATCATTTTCTCATGTTGGGACTGCTACTTGCTTTAAAGCAATTCTTATGCGAGGGCAAATTCACTGTAACCTTTCCCACAAGCCTGGTCTGCAGCGTGTACGTGGCTTAAATAGAAACTTCCGTAGTCTGGAACGCTCACCAGAGCACCAACATTAACTGCAGATTTCCTTCACCTTCTTCAGGCTTCTCTTCATTAGGCTCCTCAGAGGTGCTAATTACCCTCATTAGCTGTATTCAAAAACAAGCTGCTTTCAACTGCAAGCCTGTTTTGTCTCCTTAGCTGAGTTTTCACAGACGACTGCAGGAAGAGGGGCTGCATTTCACCCACAGGGTACATTTACAGACCCTTGCTTCTCTGCCCTTACTCCACCAAGTTAGGCAGGAACCACTTGCATCCTTAAAGCCATATGGCTCTGTGAGCCCAGGACTATGCCAGGACAAATCTGCCATGTGCTCACTGCCATCCTTGATCAGCCCACAGTACAGCAAAGCAAGCCCACATCCCTGGAGCTTAACATATGGCCTAAGCAGAAGATGAAGGGATTTCTCAAGGTTCCTGCCTAGAAAGGACACTTGAGCTGCGTGCTCCATTGGCAAACTGAAGTCCATCCCACCCGGGAGTGCTCAGCCTGCCTCCTGCACTGGGAGCCCACAAGAGATTGGTCATGCAATATTCATTCACCTATTTCTATATGCTCTGGAGCAACTTCCCACCACAGGTGTACACAGAAGATATATTAACTATGCAACCCACGATGCTGTTTTCTTTCACTTTTTCATAAAGTGTGCAAAGTGATGGGGAAATGCTCTGTTAACTTTCACCCTAAGGACGCACTTCCCACTGACACAATCTGGCAGTGTGGCCTGGATTCTCCAGGGCTCATGGAAATCTTCTGAAATCTTTCTTCTGTTCCGAATTTACTCTTCCCAACATAATCAGATTCTTTATATCCCCACTTTATATGCTCCCCCATGTGCCACCAGCCCCCAGCACAGCTAAAGCAGCTTCTTCCCTCTAGCTTCCAAGAGCTCTGTTGTCCAAGCAATATTTTATCAGGGGAGTCTCAGTTTTGGCATGTTTTGTTCTGGGCTCAGCTGGCTGCTGTCTTTCCATCCCATGCATTCCGCAGGTCAAAGGTATACTCCAAAATGTACTCACTCCCTCTGACCCAAGGGAAGCATTGGAAATTGTCAGATTTGAGGACAGCAGCTGGATCAGCAAAGACAGCCAAGATTTTAGAGTCTACATGATTAATTTCAAGGAGGTACTTACTGAAATCATTTTAGCTTTATAAAAAAAAAAAAAAAGGATGGGGGAGAGAGTTCAAAATTTGGGCTGAGGTTCATGGCAGTTGCTATTTTTATTTAAGTAGTTTGCCCATCCCTGGTGGATTCGTGCTATCAAAATCATTTCTGTGTTGGCAACAGCCTGCAGTGTCAGAAGCACAGAAGAATGATTTCACTGCAGCACTAAGCCAGGGGAGAATTTGGATTGTGAAGGAGCAAGCTCTGACTCGAACACAAATAGTTTAAGAGCTCACAGATATGGGTTTGATGAAGTAATTTCTTTTTCTTGAAATGCATCTTCTCCCCACTTCTAGTACTACAGCCCAGGGCCACTTCTTTTGTGCCCTTAAGCTCCAGCATTGGGAAGAGTGGGCTGAGGGTGAATCTCCCTGTGGATGGCAAAACAGGTAGCAGAAAGGGAGTAACTTTTACTGTCATTCTTAACACAACTGCACTCTAATTTTATTATTTTTAATGAATAATGCATTAATTTTTCATTTTAATGGCATAAAATACAAGATTCTTTTATAGCCTGAGAAATGAATAACAGACCATCTATAAATGAATGTATGGATGAGAGCATGGATTAAAGTAGTGTAAAGCAGCAGAAACTGTATGGAATCTTATGGAAAACGTGTGTCTCCTGCAATTAGTTTTCCATGAAAAAGGATCTCCTGAGGCAGCACCAGCAAAATGGAAAGACCTGGATATTGCTGGACATAGGGATTTTATTTCGGCATTCAAGAAACTGGTTTGTGCTAAAAGAAACAAAACTCCTATGTAACCTGATGATGATGATGCATAAATTATCTGTGCCCTAAAGACCTTTTAAAAAACAAAACCTGACTTCTTTTGGTTGATTTCACTTTTTCTGGTGCTGCAAACACAAGTGTCAACTTACATGAAGCAGAAAAGGTGTTCAGTGGTCAGGAAACATATTCTTTCTAGTGCACAGGGAATGCAACTCTCAGGCAGAAACAGCCCACCAAAAAACATGATTTATTATTCTGATTTACAAAAATGATAACTGTTACCCTTTACAAAAACCACCACTTTTATATCATCACAAAAAAAAAAACCACCAAAGGAGAAAAAAACCCAAAGTTTTGCTATCTTGCAGCAGCAAAATAAATTAAGAGTGTGGTTTGGTTTTGTTTTGTTTTTTTTAAAAAAAAAAGCCCTATGTATCCATTTCTATTTCTGAAAAGCTGTAGGAAAGTGCTGTCCTTACATTATGAGTGAACTTCTTAGCACGGCCAACCTTAGCTCAGTTACTCTAGCAGTGACAGCATTGTGTATCAAGACAGAAACAGGTCTTTCACTAAAACACAGAGTTCCTCAAAAGTTTTAATCAACATGGTGCTTAAACCAGCAACGGCAGGCAGCAGTTTACTATAGTGCAGCATAGCTAAGCCATAGCTCACAACAGCGAGAAGCCTTGAGAACAAGTCTTTGCACCAAGGCCTTTGCAAGCAGAGGGCAGCTTAATCAAAAAGGTAGCAGGGGTGTCTCTCTAACCTAATGCAGACTGCAAAACTCAGGAAGTCCTACTGTGAGGAACCAAACAGCTCAAGGACTTCCACAGGCATCTGTCAGAAATACTCAAGATGAGAAGTGTTGGGTCAGAGGGCTGAAGCATATCAATTCCCTTCTAGTTCTATTTTGTTACCCTTTTTCTTCACTAGGGTCTATGGTAATTCGTTACCACCACTAAACACAGTCATGTACATACTGCAGAATGGCTGTTTTTTAAATAAATATTCCAATAAACCTCGTGTTAACATTTTTAGGATTATGAAACAATAATATAAAAGAAAATGCATACTTTAAAATTTATATATGCTGTCAGTACCTTGGGGTATTGAAGAATTTTATCATGCAAAAATGAAAAATTAACATATATGATGATTGAAAAACAGTTTTGATTTCTTGACAGTTACAATCAACCATCTAGATGTAACATAACACAATCATGAACAAAGCAGTAAAACAGATATCATTTGCCATAAGTCTTTCTTTTATTGGTTTTCACAAAGTTCACAGATTTCTTCTAGACTAACAGCAAATATATCTTGATAGAGTCATGTGTCTTCAACATTCTGCAAAAAGAAAAGCACTCTTGTAGATTAAGTAGAAGTAAAGGTATCCTGGAGAAAGTTTTGAGACCACAGCGTGAATCTTCAAGCCCATTTCAAGAAGACTGGAATGGACAGTCACTTCAATTTATTGAGATATATTCCATCTAATGGCTTAATGTAAATGCTATTAAAGCAGCTGCTGAGTACAGAAGTAAGGTGACGCACCAGACAAGCTTTCGTGTCAGAGAGGGCTGCACTGGGAATGCACTAAGCACACAATAAACTATTCCAAGTACAAAAACAACGTGGGCAGTTTTCTGGCTGAATCAGAACAAACAAGAAAATAAGGAATTGAACAAAAATTTTGTAAAAGTAGCAGCAGATCTACTTTAATAGCTACACAGCAAATACATTAATAATTTTAAATCATTGGGTATATCAAACCATGCACTCCTCTCTTAATGTTTTCCTGTCACAGAGTAGTTAATACTCACAAAACTACAAGAGTCATTTACAAAACTCTGTAACAAAGCTAGTCCTACTAAAGTGCACAAAAACAGCCTGACTTTTAAGCAGCAAGGGAAGCTAATAATAGGGTAGTAGAGAAGGTGCAAAAAGCTCTGACCTCTTATGAGCTGCTGAGGTTTTTTTAATGCAAATTATATTTCATATATATATGTGGCAGGAAGGACATAGGTGGTTTCTCTGACCCTGGCTGATCCCAGGGCCCAGGTGTTTCTGATAACAGCAGAATTTTTTTTTCCTCGTAACATTTCATCTCTCTTGTTTCCAAATCTGGTTTCTCACTAAACATTTGCCTTGAAATCTCTCCCAAAGGTGCAGTATGATCCTCCGTGACAGCAGCTGTGAGGTAGCATGCATGCATGTAGAGGGTTAGCTCTACTACCGCAGGTTACAACTTTCTCAAACTCTGCTATCCTCTGACGTCTTAAGGAATTCAAAGCCTGCTGGTTTCTTCAGAGGCTCTCCATTAGCTATCCTTGCTGCATTAAGCCATGGGGAGGTGTAAAACAATTTCTCATTGCAGTGACAACAGGAATCAGAATAGTAGTGTGCTCTCTGGAGAGACAGCTTGGTTTTTAATACAAAATTATCTCAATGACTTTTAAAAGATGGAGAGAGAAAACAGACAAATATTGGACTGCATTATTACACTGGCTCTCAAGATGAAGCTACTAATAGTTGTATTGTTAGATTAGAAAGGAGAGAAGAAAAAGGCTGGTTATATTAAAGGGGAATGTGATAGGCATACCCACAAAAGGCTGAAAACATTCAAATCCTGATATTAAAAAAAAAAGCCTGCAAATCCTCATTTCTTTCAGTGAACAAACACTTAGCCAAAGGAAATCAGGGTCCTTTGACCGACTCCTCCCTGTACACTGCTTTTGTTATCTCCTCTTACTCTTGCAAAGGTTTTTCTCCTCTCTTTCTCAGCAGCTGTTGCTAGAGGAGAAATCAGCCTCTTCAGTCTTCACCATTTGCAGGAAATTACAACGGGAGACATCACTCCATTCACAAATCGTGCCTCCACAATGACTACAAAGATGTGAAGCCTGAGTAGCCCAACTGGTTTTAATTTACATCAGGTAACTGGATTTGCACTTGTGCCAATGGGAACAGTACCTGGCCAAAAGTGCCAAGCCATAAACAGGTGGGAAGAAATTTGGAGAGTTCATCACAGGGATATGAGAAATGTGCTCATGAAAACAGTTTAGTCAGCAATCAGTCACCTCTATTTTTATTTTTTTTAACCACAATGGGTTTATCCAAGAGACCCATAGACTTTAATCTGGGTACATTACACAACTCTGCCTACTACAGCATTAACAGGCAGGTGTATTCAGAGACGTACATGCAGAGATCATTCGCAATCTCTGAATCACGGTGATGTTTCTCCTGGCTCTCTGCTCTGCCAACTGTACACTCATCGTTAAGTCAGAGAACAGACCAGCCGACCGATCGTACAAGTTCAGAAAATCAAAGCCAGGCAGACGATGGCGTGGGAGGCTGAGTATGAATTGTTGCAGGGCTCTGACTAACGCTCCGGCAGGGAAGCACGCAGGAAGCTGTGCAGAGCCAGGAAGGACACTGCCCCGGTGCTTCCTCTCTGCCACTTCAAAAATATCGACTAACAGACCTCTTTAAAAAAAAATAGTGCTTTGGACAGACCCTGACGTTAGCTCTTGGCCTTTGCCTCATATTATCTTATGGAAAAATAGAAGGAAAGTACTGCAAGTAGTTAATAGCTTCTGTTAAACAGGATACTGAGGATAGTGATTACAAGGCACACTGAAGAAAAGACTTCAAAACATGCAAGTTGTATATTCGTGGTCTGAGCATGAATGTAGTTTGCAGAAGCCCTTGTCACTGTTTTGTGAAAACAGAACACAGTGTTTTCCTTTATTATTCCCTACCTAGTCCCTCTTCAGGTTCTCTTTTTCCACATATTGTCTTAAAAGAGAACATTAAATAACAATAACCAAAAAAAAATCTTTGTACTGGTTACACTATATGCAGTCATTTGTATTGCCTTTACTTTTGGAGTTAACAGAGGCTGTCTCATCACAAAGTTAGGGTCATCCTGAAATCTAGGTCTGTGGCCTTGAGCAAGGTACTTGATCTCCCCATGCTTTGATTCATCATGTTGTAACAATGGGGGAAAAAGCAGCATCCCAATGAAATACAGATGCTTCGTCAGAGATTGGGCTATCTTCCTTAAATAACATACATAGAGGTATGCACACAGAAGGGTCTCATGCTTTCTTGACCTGGTTTTGTTACTGCTTTGCTAGAATTCTATATCACTTCACATCTGTCCTAGCAGTAGCAGAATATCTGATTCACAGCTGAAAAGTAGCTCTGATAAAATTCAGCTTTATGCAAAGTGCTTTCATAAGACTTAGTGAGCACTCAGTGTAAGCCTTTGCAAGCAGGACTTGAAGTATCCGGAAGCCTGTACTTAAGAAGTGGCAGCTCTGTTATTGCTCCTTGTTTTAAAATTGATAGATTTGACCTTTTACATTTATCATCTGCAGTCATTAATCAGTTCTGAGGTGAAAGCTGATGTTAAAACATGCTATGTCCTTTCACTATTAAGTTTTAGTTAAAATTCTGATCTTGTACTTTGTTTAATATTCCACATGCTGAGAGTGGGGTGAGACAGAGCTTAACAATTCATGCACAGCAAACTGAGCACAGGCATTCATTGTTAAATCAATTAACAAAACTGCACACCAAAATATATGATCTTTTAAGTCTTTAAAGGGATTTTACTCCTACCTACAAGCTACCTGCAGAAAAACCTTTAGGATTTATTCCCCACAAAATTTCTGATATAAAACCTCAAAACCCTTATTCATAAATTCTTGAGTCATGGACTCTTTGATCAATATCAACTGTGCCATTCAAGGACTTTTGTAAATCCTGAGTGCCTTGAGAAATGCAATGTACATGTAACAAAAAGGCTACCTAATGGCCATATGGAATGTAGTTTATTATTGCCCACTTGCAAGTAACACAAAAATGCCTGTATGAAATGTCTCCAGTGGCCTAGTGGGAGACACATGAAAATTCAGGAAACAGGTAGAGAGGGGAATAGAGGTGCAGCTTTGAATGTTGAACTGCCATTCACATCAGAAGGACTTTGAGTCAAAAATAAGGACAGAAATAGATTATCACCTTTTATAAAGAGCAAAGTCTCTGACATGATTTAAAGCCTGCATCGTTACTACAATCAGACCTCAGTCTATGTATGCCACACTGTCTGCAGGGCTGCACACAGAAGAAACCTAAGCAGATTTTAGGAACCTTAATAATATACAAAGCCTCAAGCATGACCTTCATATTTGTTTTTTAACCAAAAACTATCTAAAAGAATGAGCGTTAAAACAGTTTAATGTTGATTAACCAGATCTGACTGTAATTACACTTATGAATAGAGGGAAAAATGCAAAATTTTATTAACTGTGGAAGGAATGTTAGGTCCTTAACTGCCCGGCAAGTTTGTGAAGACAAAGGAGATCAGTTTACAAGGGTTAAGTAAACATAATATTTTATATTACAGTTCAAATGAATCCAATTTCAACAAGACTGTGTAAGAGTCTAAAAATTGGTTTACCAGATTGAACATTTTTATGAACATTAAAACTCATTACATTGCTCTGAACTATAGCTACTGAACAGCCAGAGCCACATAAAGAAACCATTTGTTTCTTAGACTTATGGCTGAATTGCTTCTAGCCTCCTTGCTATTCACGTCTGGTGGGTTCCCTGTATTTATTTTTACACGCCTACATGTTGTGCATTTTGTATTCCTTTAAGTTTCCAAGGTCATGTCAAAACAAAATGCATTCCTGAGTGGGTCAGCACAGGAATAGCCACACCAGACACAAACGTAATAGCTTGACACTTACTGCAAATTTGAGAAAAGTAACTAGCTGTTGTGAAACACAGACTTCTAGTAAGGGAAGAAACATGAACACAGGGCTTTGAAAAGTGCTGGTTTAGTAGTAATTGACCGTAATGTCTTTTATTTATTATCCATAGAATACACATGCATTTATATCCTCCCCATTCTGTTTAGCTAATCACTGGCTCTGACAAGGCTGCAAACAAACCTACCAATTAGCACTAATTATGATAGCAATGTTTCATTCACATTAATGAGTCTGAACCGCTGAACTCCCTTAGAGAGTAGAAGTCCTTTTAAGCACTTTTCAGAAGATTTCTAGCATAATAACATAACATAATAATAACATAATTTAATTAATATTAATAATAATAATTTAATAACATAACATAACATAATAATAACATAATTTCTAGCATAATAACTATACCACAGATATTGTAAGCATGTATCCAACACTGATAGCTCACCATTTGAGGGAAAATAAGCATTAGATAAAGGAGATACTGTCATATAGCATGACAGAGTGTATCCTGTGTGTCTCCTGTGTGTCTCCTGTGTGTCTCCTGTAGCATGAAGAACAGTACTCCCATCAAACCAGAACTACTTCTGTATGACATACCACTCATTAGGAGCTGTAAAATCCAAACAGTCCTCATCTTACAGCATATCATTCATTTTCTGTACAGCTTACAAGCATGATCAGATGTCTTTGTCTTACTTGGGTAATCCCTGTATTGTGGCTAGCACATAATAGCTGAGGCAAGCCATTCACTCATGATTTGAGAGAGCTGATGGGGCAAAGGCTGCCCTGAGTACACACTAGAGGCAAACCCACTGAAACCTATGTCAAGGGAAAAGCTGATGTTGGGCATTTTGGGATATATATTTTTAATGGCCAAATTACAGGGCAGATAAACCTCATGAGCAAGGCACACTGGTCCAGGCCTAAGTCTGGTGTGTGAAGAAAATCAAGGAAACAAAAAGGTGTGGGTTATACTACATGCTCAGCTGCACCAGCTTGGGTCCCACTGTCCTAACAGAAACTCTGAAAGTGGCCATCCAGGGCTATAGTTAGTCCAGTACAGGGATCTGTTCAGATGCATTCTGAAAATCGTCACCACCAGCACCCCCACACATTGGGAAGAAGCCATTTTTTATTGCACCTGAAACGCAATGCTTGGTTTCTCAGGACATGTAAGCAACAGATTTGTCAGATGAACCAAAATGGATAGCGCCCTTAGGCAGGCCCGCAGAAATGAATGTCAGGCTTGTCTCATCCAGGGCTCATTAGCAGTTCTTATACTGAAAAGACACATAGCAAGAAGTGAATTAACACATGGGCATCTGTGTAAGACATGTTAAACCCAGCAGTTTCATAAGCAGGATTGCCCATACCACATGGTGTTTTGTTTCATGATGAGCTGTCACTCTTCCTTGCTCTTCTTGAGGCTCCACTGGAGCAGGTTGGTGATGGGCAGGCTGCCTACCTGCATGGTAAGAGCAGGGATGGGAAAGAGTCCAAAATCTGAAGAGGAGCTAGGGAATAAACCAGTGACTGAAGGTCTGGTTTGACTAGGAAAAGTGCTGCCTTCCCAGTAAGATGATGATGAGTGGCAATGAGAGTGGGTGGCTTGGGTGGGACAAAAGAAGGCTTGAGAGAATTGAGCCCAAATGACTCCCACACTCCAAACAGTCAGAGACTGGGAGCTGTCCTTTCTGGAAAGCATCATGCTGGGGTGTGCAAGTAGCAGAGAAACAGAGAAAGACAGCACTCTTGTTAGCTGCAATATTTGGACTCCAGTTTTCAATACTACAAAGTATAGAACGTGTATGGGTCTGAGCATGTGGACCTAACAGACCCATCTTAATTTCCTAAGAGTCATAAAGGCAAAGTTTTAGCAGCATAAAACATAAAATATAATTTGGAAAACCTGTGTTGCTCAGGGACCTAAAAGGCATGCCTTAGCCTTCACGGAAAAAAACCCTCTTTTGGCAAGGACAATAATTAATGAGCCAGCAGTCATTTAAGGTGGGCATAAATATTTGCATCTCAGAAACATTTGCCACCTTCTCCTTGCTCTCCTTCTCTCTGTCTGTTTTTTCCCTTCTCCACAGCCTCCACTCTCACATGCTCCTTTTTCCCTCCCCTCCTCTCCCTGCTTGCCTGCCTATCATCCCGCTCTAATTGTTTCCAGATTTGTGTGGGAGGTCAGGGCCCGGGAGTGCTGCTTCATGCCAAGTTTATAAACAGAGCAGTGTTTCCAGATGGCCACTGGCTCCAGCCTGGCTAGCAGGTTGATTGGGACCAGAATAACAACAGGTGGAGAACAGACAATGAATTCCTTGACACTTATTTTACTCCCTCTGCTTTTCCCCCCATTCCCTCCTCCCTACAGCCACCAGGGCTACCACCAGCAGACCTTCAAGCTTTTGAATCAGGACAGGGAATCAGGATACGGAGGAGGGAGAGAGGAGGAGGAGGAATGATGAAAGAAAGCATAAGTGACTTCCTTGACTGAAGAAATGGCAAGGTAGGAAAGGTGACACATGCTGCTATCCATGTCCCTGCCATCCATTACTCCTGCTGTTAATTAAGGTGTTCTTCAGCCACTCGTGTAAGAGACCTGTGGAGATGAAATACAGAGAATAAACAAGTTACCTTGGAAAATAGAGAAAATTATAAGATTGATTTAACAACGTTCCTTAGGCAATTGTCTGCTCTCAGTTTTTGGCAAGGCAGCCTGGACCACCAAGCCCACTGGCAGCGACGACACATCTTCAGTCACAGGCAGCTCAATACTCTTTATTTTTCCAGACAGAGCTAGTCTCCCCCAGGCTCCAGTTTGCTAACCCCCTCCCAGGCTCTTGCTATTCCCAGTCTCCCTTCCCTCCTCTGAGCTGATGTTTTCTTCCCACTCTCCACATCAAACTCCCACTTTCCTCACTGGAAGTTGTTTATATAATAGAAATGGGGGGGTTGAGGGGAGCAGGGAAAAGAGGTTCTGCAAGGCAGTAGTAGAGGTGATTTTCTTTCAAGTTCCTTGCTCTCCACGGTACATTTGGGGGAGTTGTTTGGCACAACTGTATTGCTTCAAATGACTGGACTTAAAGCAGATCAAAAGGTGGCCACAGATGACGTAAAACTGCAGTAGGTTCAGACTCAGTAGAAGTCTGACTCCATCTGAAGGAGAAAGAGGCATAAATTAAAGCAGACAACAGCCTTGATTTTGGGCCTATGGTAACATTATGGAAAATTTCATGTGCAAACGCAGAGTACAGGCAACCCCTACTATCATATTCCTCCCGGAAATTCCCAAAAGGAAGAAAGATCCTGGGAGTGGACAGGAGAGAAAGAGCCATGGCCAGAGGAATGAAGCTAAACTTTAAATTCTTAGGCTGCTTCAAACTGTAGTAAAACTTTTAAGAAAGCATGAACAGTAACCCATCAGGAGATGTTTGCAACAGTGCATTTTGGTTTTGGTGATATGATTGCTGCCTTCTCTGTCCCCAGAGAGATCACTGGGATTCAGGAGCTGGATCTCATTCCAGCTGTGCAGGGTGCTGGGTCTGATCGTTCTCATTACTGAATCTTTCAGGGACGTGCACATTTCCAAAACCCATACAAGCAGGAGCTCAACTTCAGAAGGAGATGGGGAAAAGGGAATGAAAGGGTACTAATGAGGGGAAATAAGAATAAACATCCAGTCTTCCAAATGATTTACTGTATATTAGTGATCTGCAAATGTTCCTATTCTCCTGCCTGGCCCAATTCTGCATTCCTTAGGGTAAGACAGCAGAACCATTAAGAACCAAAACTGTAAATGATCAAAAAACTTTATCATCTCAAGTGAATTAATGACTGATGAAACTAAATTATGGAAACTGCTGGACATGACTCACCAGGATAGGCTTGACAAACTTGCTATACACTAGAGAAAGAAAAAAGGGTAAAACTTTGTCTCCATTTCCCACTTGTGCTTACACTCTCCAGATGGCTAAATTTAAACTAGTATGAATACCCTAGAAGTAAGCCCATAGAGAATTATTAGGATTGCAAAATTAAAAGCTGCTGTCCTAAAAAAAGATCCTGAAAAATTCAATGGGTGCCATAAACAGAACGTTATCCAAACTTCATAATTAACGCAAGACTCCAAAGTGAATCTTTTACTTCTTTGTGTTTGCTGTACTCTTCACACATAAACAGAGAAATTCAAAAGGCAGTGAAATGGATACAGTCTTCTCTGTTTGAATAAAGTGATTAGCAAACTGACTGAATAGCATATATGGGTAAAGCAGACAGGATTTGCTCCATTCATTATTAACACCATATTTTACTTATTTGTAACCTTATATTCAGGTACTTAATGGTTGACATGTACTCTTGGATTGTCTATAAAATACCCCCAAAACCCATTTTTGGCTCAAGTGTCAGCATGAAGGTGAACTGAAATTTAATAGGACTAATATATATTTTTATATATATATATTTAATAGCTGCTCCAAAAGCTCTCATATAAGTGGTGTATGAAAAACGAGCATCATTTTAAAAGCATTTGCTAATATTTGCAATGCAAAAGACTGCAAATTCTTGCATATGAATACCTGGAAGCAGATTTGGAAGCCTTTAAGGGTTTTCATGAATTTCAGCAAATTGTTAACAGGTTTTTATTTTCCTGGAGAAATTTTATGACTAATCTTAGATGTCAATTTTTATACTGTGTTAGTTCTACATCTAGAAATAAATAGAAAACATAATAAGCTAGTTAAAAAATCTTTGCACTTACAAAGCTTCTTATATCTCAGAATCCCAAAATACATTAAACAAACATTGTGCCTAATCCTAAGGATTGGTGTAAATGAGGTCACTCAGCACCTCTTAAGATAATGCTTAAGATATTTTGCTAGAGAGGACTTTTGAGATAGATAATTTTATGGCAATAAGGGTAAGCTTTAACAGTTTGGAGATTCTCTGTTTCAGACTGTAAATTCTTTAGGGTAGCTAATGGCTTTGACCATATGATCAAGCACTAGAGTCTTGATTCGACTAGGAATTCTGGACATAACTGAGATACAAGTGAAATCACAAAGGAGAAGAATAGGAAGTCCTGAAGATAAGATGCTTATCGAGTCAGGATTTGAGTCTGATCAAAGGTGGTAATACTTATGTTCATATGACTTCCAGTATTTTACTCATGCACAAAGATTCCAACTATTTGTGGAGCATTATTGCAACTGTAGACTGGTCATTTTCCATGTGCCACTAACACTACTACTTTGGCATAGTACTATGTTTTGTATCACTCAGAAACACTAAGCCTTTCCTGTTGCTGCCCTTCATAGCTTGATTCATAAATGTTTTGTAATATCTGTGTTTCTCCCGGACAGAATTATCCAACATATCAAATCCAGGAAAAATAAACTGAAAAGTTGACTAAGCACCAAACTCAAAATTCCTATAGTGAACATATTGATCTGATGCTGAGCTATGAATATTTATCCACAATCCTGGTTTCTCTTTCAGCAGCTCATCATTGACTGTGATTACTAGAGCCACTTGCGGACCTCTCCAAGGAAAGAAGGCAAATGAAATTTGTATTTTAAATCAGCAAAGAACAGCTTCCAACAGGTGGAAAGCTGAATGTAGGCAGGCCTAGGAAATAATAGCATTAAGTGATTATTTTAAGAAAAAGAGTTTGCTTACATAATGCTGATTTGTAGTGTTGATGTCCACATGAGCACAGCATGGTAAGTAGATGCTCTTGTTCTGAATGTGACTCCTTGTGCCCTTTCAATCCCAGGCAGCACAGTGAGAAATGCCATACAGTCTGGCTTCAGTCACTGGCTCAGATATCAAGTTAAACTTGAAAGGCTAAGTTCTGGGTATCCACCTTTCAGAAGCTTTAAATGTAAATGTAAGCAGAAGGATTCATCCCAACTAATTTCCTAAGACTTAAAGTTAAGCATCTACTGGAAGATGCTTAAATTACAGGTGCTTCTTCTATAATCAGCAGAGACAGACATCTCCACAGGCATCTTCAGTGGAAGAACCTCTCACATGCTGTTGAATACAGAAGATCTTCAGAAAACTAAGATAGCTAGACATAATTTTAGATGCTAAAATAAATTCTGCTCCAAGCATGGCAACAGCTTTTTGGAAGTAGCTATTGAGACCTGCTGATGCAACACCATTTGCAAATTTGAATGTTTCTAAACATTCCCACTGTCAAGAGACTACCTAAATGCTTCCTGAAATGTAGCTTATTTAGACAGGAGGTGCATACCTGAGCTAATATTCCTGAAAAAAAAAAGAAGAAACAACAACTAAGCTGCTTCTCATGTCACTTTTGAAACACCTCAAATGTTTCAAATGAATGAGGTTATTTTTCCCTTCAAAAGGTTGGCAGAGCAGTGAAAAGACTTGTGTAGAGGAGGTGAGAAATACCATTTCTAAATGCAGAGAAACCAAGTAAACTGTCCACACTGGCACCCTATATTCAGTGACCATAGATTATTTATTATGCTAGTCTGAACTGCTATTCTAAATCAAAGATACAGGTGGAACAGTGACTGAAGATGGGAGAACAAGCAAATGTTGATCATAAATGTTCTCTTAAATTTTTTAATTAAATTGGAATTCATTTTTGTACACTTAGAGTCCACTCACAAATTTTCCAGTAGTTGAGTGCACTGTCCCAAGCATTCAGAGACAGCAAAGTATGATACTGTGAGAGGACCACTGCAAGGCCTTTGAACAGTTCAACATAGACACATCCCTCATAAAAGCTTTTGGTTTTTTTTCAAGAAGCACCTTACAGATTCAAATAAACACAGATAGGATGAGATAACCGGACTGGGTTAGTTTGTTTCATTTGACAGTGGCCATAACACTGAAAAGCAGACTAGAACTTTCATAGAATCATAGAATCACCAGGTTGGAAGAGACCCATCAGATCATCAAGTCCAACCATTCCCATCAAACACTAAACCATGTCCCTCAGGAACTTTGTGTATTAAACTGTTGGATTTCTGGACTTCTGCTAGCCAGAATCCAAATTCCCTGGGAAAAGAGGCACAACACAGTATCAGTGGTACACCACAGTCTGACCTTAGTCCCCAGGTGGTCTGAAAGCTCCTCAGTAAAGGCAATGGGTCTCAGAGATAAGTATGGCACCTACCTCAATTCGTATATTTTGAGAGGTACTTAAATGCCATGAGCAATTTTATTGCAAGGAGTCCTGTTAACGAATACAGAACTAATTAATAACAGACATTCCTCTGCTATATTTTCTATGTAGCAGCTCAATCAAGTCAGCTCACGCTGTTTTTCTTTCTTCTTTGCAACCATAAAGGTAGGAAAGCAAACAGCAAATACACTTAACCAAAGTGGAGACCTTCTGAAATGAAAAGTAGGTAATGGCATGAGCTGCTTCATCATAGGAAAATGCAGACTAAAGATATAAAGGGAGAGAAATTATAACTATGATCACTGAAGGGCAGATGTAGCATGTACACTTAGTGAAAGAGGTGATAGGAAGGTGTGGATTGCAGAGAAGCTAACTGGTGATGTTTAGATAAAGCTTTTGCTCCACAGGAATTTATTGATTATGGGGTCTAAGAAAACAAAATTGCCTGGGTGTTCTTTTCTTGCATGTTTAACAAGATATTAACTGCAAGACTTTGTTAAAAAAACATAAGGGGGAAAAAAAAAGGATGTTTTTTTCACTCTAAATTGTAATACACACAAATACTGGTGATAGAAAAATCTGCTCTAACACTTTGACTTGTATAAATGTTGCACTGGACTGCTCTTCTGCTGAATAACACTACCGTATGTCTACAACTATCTGCATATTGCCTGCTAGCAGATCTTATTGTGATAAAAGGCTCCAGCTCAAGGAGTAAGTTCATGGCAACATTCTGCAGTACATAGTGTCATCAGGGCAGACAAGGTACAAATACAAATACATTTTTTAAAAAATTAAAATGAACCTCAGATTTTCATTGTCATCCTCTGCTTATCTTTTGATTTAGCTTCAAATGTAGCGGTCTGTAAACTACTGACAGATAATGACTGTATAATAACTAGCATTATGTTGTTCTTGTACCTTTTGCAGAGGAAGAATTGACATCAATTGAATTCTACCTAAATGCTGCTGATGAGCTACTGATGTCTGTAATCCATTTTAGTAGTAATACTCCATCTAAATCATAAAGCCAAAAAGATCTAATAGAGCAACATGTTCATCTGTCTGCCAGAGGACTGCCCAAGTTCTGAAACTTCACAATTCAAAGGAGATCAAATAATAGTGATTAATGAGCAAAGAACAATGTAGTTATTGCAGTGGAGTTGATCTCTGAAATAAAGGAGAATTCAGCAGCTAAATAAAGTGGAAGCTAGTAACTGCATCTTTATTACTATGCAAAGGCAAGTAGTAACTGTGTAATTTAAATTGGTCCATTATGTAACATTTTTTTTTCTAATTCATTTCTAATCTCCTAAACTAATCTCTGGTTTTTAGGGGGGTTGAAAATTAATTAAATGGATGAAAAATGCAGCTAAAAACCAGGATTATTTAAGGAATGGAAAACAATAGGAAAGCATGACAAGGAAAGATCAGCCTTTTGACAGTGAAGCAACATCCTGAGCCTGAAGCACAATACTATTGAGTAAGCATCTGAGAAGATGTTTTATTCCTTCACCCAGGATGCATCCTCTTTCCTCTTTTGCCTCCCCTCCAAACAGTGCAGTTTGACTTGGTGTTAACCTACAAAAGTTTAACTTGGTGTTTCCTAGTCTGAAAAACAATTCAATTCTTTAGATCTGTAATTCCGCATTTATAGTGTATACTGGAAGTCCCAGTTCCATTCCACCTAAATATGAACAGTGAATGAAGGCAGCTACCTGCGGGCTGTAGGACCTCTAAATATTTTTACAGTTAGTGGAGAGAGACAGACACACACTCCAGCAGCTGACAATCCAAAGAACCAAAATATGGTTCACCTGGAGAGCTCTCATCCTTCAATGATTGTAAGGGGAACCTAAAATAGGTACTCTCTTAACACAGGTGGTTAGCATTAGGTGGGATGATTCCCATCCAACTTTACATGTTCTTGTGCTTTTATAACTCCTCCTCTGTACCAGAAGTGAAGGTTCAAGAGGTTCTTCTCTTCACAACTTTTGTTATATGGGTTTTAAAAGCTGTTCCTATCATAGCTTTCCAGGAAGAATTAGCAATGATATTTTTCTGATTACACTGCCACCTTCTTCTGAATACTGTCTTGTTACATAGTTATCAGAAAAGAATTTTTTTGTCTATCCAATAATGATGTTGCAATTTTTTGAAAACATCATGGTGCCTATCAGGATATAAAAATTATTCATCTTGTTCTTTGACTGCATGCACTAAGCTGTTGGGACACATAAGAGGGGTACCGCACTCTCAGCTAATTTAGTGCAGCATTTCAATAATGAAAGTCAGGGACTTTTGCAGATTTGAAAAATATATTGAAAGGCTCTATATTTAAAACTAACACCTTATCATTTAGGCATGTAAAACTAGTGTTACACTTTTATCTAATTTCCTGCCCCTTTTACTAGCAATTCAGTTGTAGCTCTTTTCTGATAGGATCAGGCAGTTCAGTAGTTCAGTGGACCAAAAAGAAATGTAATATTTTGCAAGTTTTGTTGGAAACGTAATATAGTAGTGCTATTGCTAAAAAGAAACATACTCATACTAGGACTGGGCTGTACTTAAAAATCTTAATGAAAAATAGCAAGTAGAGCTTTGCCCACTCTTGCACTTCTACAGTCCTTTGTGATTAACAGGGGCTGTACATGCTTACCTAAAGATACAACTGAGTCCTGTGGTTGCACTGAATCCACTAAAAAGCATCAAATCTGTTCATGTTAATTTATAGGAATAATTTAGACTCACACATTTCAGTCATGCTCTGCATAAGAGGTCCATTGTACTTTCTTTGTCGGTGAACTGGAGATGGGTCCACTTGGAGCCCCAGCCAAAATGCATAATTTAAAGAGATTCAAAACACAAACCTGATTCTGAACTAATTAGATTCTCCATCACAAAAATACAGCTTCCAAGTCTCATTTCTTCCTTAAGAAAAATCCAAGAAGCGGATAATTCTTTAGAAAACTGTAATTGTTATTTGTATAAATCAGTTTAAATTTTACAGTAAAAAAAGTTTGGCCTGACACAATTATTAAATCATCATTTGATGATCACTGAAATACGTTGGAATCATTCTTTAATCTTGAAGCCTTTAAGTTTTATTTATTGTGCATCAGGATACCTGACTTGACGCCAATGACTGTGATTGGAATTTCACCTGCCTGGTAATAAAAAATTACTTTGACAATAATTCTGTAGATAGTTTCCTTTCTCTCTGTCTTAACTTCATCTTTAAGCTCTTTTGAGATTCACTACATTACTTAATGCCTGCATTTTTATTGTTGTAGCTTTATTTCCATTTATTTCCCCATTTTTTTCTCTACTTCATTGGTTTTCTGGCCTTCATTTTTGCTTAGTCTAACATTTACTGTGGTTTATTTTTAGGATACATGTATATTTGGGGTGGAATTATAACCCAGATATTTATATGCTGAGTATATGTTTTTATTGGAGAAATACTTAATTGACAACTTTTCTTATTCTTCTGAGAAATGTCAATAACAAATGGCAGAATCCAGTTCAATGAATCTTCTGCTGCTTTAACAAAGCAAAACACTGAAAGCAGGCAGAGGAAGCACAATAGGATAATTTTTCAAACTACAACAGTTTGTCCTGGGGTCAAAAATACTGCAAATGTTGGTGTTTGACTGTTTCACATTGGTCATAATCTTATGCTGAAATACCCTTTAATTGTCAATAACATAATTAGCAAAAAGCATAGAATGACTATACTGTAAATAATCACATTGAGAAGAAATAACACACTTAAAACTGGAAATTCTTTTTTTACATCTAGGCAGATTTCTCGGTTTATTTAGATGTTAAAGAGATCTATTACCCTTTAAAGTACAGTATTAATAGCTGGGTTAGTTTAACTGCCCTTTTCCCACATTCACAGGTTTTTTCAGACTAACACCTACCAATACACTTTCCAAACCCTTAAACCACCTTTGATTCTCAGAGTGCTCTTCTCTTTTCATTTCTGGATGATGCTCACAGAGCACAAAGCCTACTGGAATAAACAGTTTGTGAATCCACAGGATTTCCTCCTTTCTGAGCATGCATGCAGTTCCCAAATTTGTGTTTCCTTAAAAAAAAAAAACCCACTGTGTTAAGGACTACTTAAAAATTTATTATACATTTTCATGGCCAATTTTCTTTTAAATCTAATATAACTGGATAGGATTCAAAAGAACCATTACAGAGTCCATGACTGTTGTTAGGATAGGCATAGGCACATATTTAAAGAGTAAGGTGCACACATGAGCCAAAGGGACACACCAATACATAGGCAGGCTCTCATGACATTATTGACACCACTCAGCTCCAATATTTTTTTTTTACTTTTACCTTTGCTATATTAATTCGCCATGTTTATTTTTTTCATACAGTCTTTGTTAGATCTAGAACATCTATTATGAAGCAGTAGTTTCCAAAAGAGAAGACTGGGGAAGGGGGGAGGCTTGGAAAGAGGTTGTTTGTGTATTTGTTTTCTTACAACTGGCAAAACCCCAGCAGCTATTATCCTGCAGTTTCACAAGAAACATTCATATGGGCAGGAAATCTACTGGCAAGAAAGGCAGATGAAAGAGTTATGTACTGCTGAATGAGAATTTTGCACCTGCACATTGCTTAAGTTGGAGAACATGCTATTAATATAATCACAATAGCATAACCAGCAGGATGCATAGTCATCTACTAAGAAGATTTCATTTTGAGACATCATGGATACTTTTGGCATTAGTGCAAAACAAGGAGCTGAATCAATTTCAAATGTGTGCTAAATGAAAAGAGAAAAAAAACCCCTAAAACAGTTAAACAATCGCTACCAGGATATCACATTTAAAATTAAAATGATAATTGTGTAATTGAGCCCAGACCAGTCTACTGGAGGTCCAAGGACACCAGTGGGATCATAAGCAGAGAAGTCCAGTACGGAGGGTCAGAGATACTGTGCTTCAAACTCATTCACTAGATTATGTTTTGTTTCTAGTTTTGTAGAAACCACTTTTTTTTCCCCCAAGGTCATTAAACTTACAATGGAAGAGAACTGTTCAAAAAACTCCTATGAAACATTTTTGGGGGCCAGGATTAAGTAACTCATTGAAATCAAAACATTTCCAATGCATATCAAAACATATCAACATAGTTTCAAAACAAGTGTTGTCCCAGTTTTGAAACCTGGAAGCCCTGAGGTCTCTAGTTGAAAGGTAGACTACTTGGTGGGCTATCCTGCAGTGACAGACCATCAATCCTCTACGCTGGCAGTCGGAGGGTTGAGCAATGGTCTACCAGCCATGCAGAAGTCCTCCAGAGCCCTGCAGCATTCCAGAAATACTTAGCCAAAATCCAACTGTCCCTGCAAAAAGTTTAGATTTCATTCAACTGCCAAGGTCTCTCTAAAGTCTGCCAAACAGCTTTGCTTTTGAGATTGTTTCCATTAGCTTTTCTGTGTAGAAATGTTTGAGATTTTTGTTTTTTCCAGATAAATCATTTCACCTCAAACAAACAATTTTATCTACCACAGCAATTACCTAAATCATGCAAAACAATGTACCATCCCCAAATTTTTCCCTGGACTGATACTGCTGCTTCAGGTTTCAGGCACAGAAAGGTTACATGCAGTTCAGTCTTTCCAGGTTGACCAACACCTCTGCTACACAGTTAGTCACCTCCTTACCAAATATCACCTCAAGTGATTTTAAGCATCCATAGGGAGATAACAGCCAGTGCTTACGCAGGTGAGAAGACTGAGACTTGGCCAAGGTGATTAAGGAGGAACTATGTTCCTTTCTTACTGGTATCTGAACTGGCAGGAAAGTAAGAGAAAATGCAATTGTGAAGAAAATACTAAAATCAGCTAAAACATTATGCATTAAAAGACAGTAATATGAAGTAATGCCACCTGTAATGCATAGAAACACAGAACGTACAAAATAAATCCTAAGAGCCCCATGGGTGGATGCACTGGTGAAACTTGCACTACCTGTACAGGCCAAATTGTCCTATGTGACAGATAGACCAGCCTCCACTGAGAGTCTTGGGAGCCATCTACTCATCTGGAAGATCACAATTTAATCCACCAAAAGGCTAAAATACCAAGCACAGTTTGTGAACTAAGAGGAGAAAATGAACCAACATCCCTAGAAAACCCTAATGGTGATCAAAGATGTTTTACTCCTACAAACAGAAATGTTTTGTGGGCTTTCCTGCAGTGGTTTATTCACAGATTTTTACAAAGCAAGATTGTTCAACAGTCTCCATGCTGGGTAAACCTCTCCTTTCATCAGAATAAGAATTTTGCTACAGCTAAAACAACACAGCATGCATCAGTATATTAGCAGCAGCAATGTCTTCTGCAGTTTGTTTTCTCTCCTTTACTCACTGCAGTATCTATTGAGTTACATGGACTACTGAGTGGGAAAAGCCATTTTAAATTGCATCCTCATCTTTTAATGTCATTTGAACAACTGATCTACAATCACTTTGGCATTAGAAAGATGAAATAAAAACTATACAAAACTTGTAAAGAATCACATAGTACTTGCCCAGTTGCTGACCATTAGCAAATGCCTCAAAAGTCTCTCTTCTTTAGAGAAACTAAAATTCAGCAGTCCAGTGAACTAGGCTATAAAATCAGAGTATCTGCCCCAAAATGAGCATGCTTTTTCTTTGCTTTTACTTGGCTGAAATGCAGGACAGCAGGCGGGCACTGGGCCATGAAAGGTATTCACCATTTCGTAAAACAAAGCAGCCATCCATCATCTATTTCATTTGCAGATAGTAAAAGAAAAATCACATTTTGCGATTATAAAAAAAAAAAAAAAGTTAAAGAAGTACAGCTGTAAGCAGAAATCCCGTCTACTTGTGGTTTAAAGTGCTCCATGCCTACTGTACATAAAATAATACACTGGTATCATTAGCATAGGCAACAGCTTGTTTTCAATTTGGCTGCAGATAATGAAATTATCCCCCAAATTACCATAAAGTGGAACAAATAAACACAAAAAGCAAACTCTTTCTTTGCCCCCCCACCCCTTCAGCGGCGCTGGCTCTCAGCTATTTAGAATAAAAGCAAAGCTTCTGTTTTTCCAGAGCTCCAGTTTGACCTCAAGCAGATAAAGAACATTAAATGACAAACACGCAGCAAAGAGTTACTGTGTCCTTCCTCCCCCCCCCAGTTCGGGGCTGTGTTTACATTAGGAAATGTCCCCGGGAGGAGGGAGGGGGGGCGGCAGGGCCGCCTTTCAGCGCGGCGCTCGGCGCTGCTGGCTCCGGCGGGAGCTGGGCCCCGTTTCTGAGCGCGCTTTGCTCCACTCCAGATGTGCCTCGGCTCCAGCGTGGCTGCCATCTACAGTAAATCGGCATCTGAGGGCTCGTCAATCTGTGGGGTAGAGCAATTGCGGTCTCGCCAGGCGGCCCCACTGGCACAAACAGAAATCTTGCGCCGCGAACTGGAAAAAAATAAAAAGAATTTAAAAAAAAAAAAAAATGGAGGAGACGGAGGAGGGAGAGACGGGGAGGGATGGAGGCAAAAAACGCTGTGTGAAAGGTGAGGGGCTGGAAGGTGTCCTCTCCCGCGAGGGGAAGAAATAAACACGAACAGCCGACGGGGGAAATGTTCTTAATGCGTTTGTAAATTAACTTGTAAATGTTTTACACGTAGAGAGAAAGGGGAAAGCTGCGTATCGTGTAGCAACGTCGGCTGCCTATAGGTCCCTGTGGATGTACTGGTTTAGTACAACTTGTAACCAGGGTAAGAGAAACATAAAATAGCTGGGAAAACACAGCCAATTAGTCATTGCACGTAGATTGTAAAAACAAGACAGAGAGAAATAAATCCCCTTAGCAAATTGAGTCCCTCTTGTTTATGTCCCTGCAACACAAGTACAAAAAAGCAGAAGCAGCGATGCCGTCTGACTTGAGTGCAACCTGCGAACGCATCAGTGCTCCCATTCAAAATCCTCCAGGATTTCCTGACACTTGCGAGATTCACCTATCTGCTGTCATTGTAAAATACAAATTGTTTTGCTAATCAGGCAGTTTGCTTTGGACCTGACCCCAGTTGTACGGACTCCAAGTTGGATGTTCACTTCTGATCTCCTGCCGCCTACGCAGCCGTTACTAACTGAGTTTTAATAGGATGAGAAAATGATCTTTTCTTTTATAGTGGGTTCAAATGAGCTACCCAGCTTCAAACTGATTATAGCTGTGTTTTCCTAATCACCATTTTTTGGTAGCAATTCTGAGGACCAAAATGCCTGCTTCCCCTCCCTTCTCTTCCAACAGCGCCAAGTCTAAGAATGTAAATAAGTGTTAAATTGAAACACAGAACAAAAGTAGGTCAGATTTAGTGTAATTCAATCATAGTTAAATTTAGGCTGCTTTTATTTGCAAATGTGAGCTCTAATGGCAACGCTATATGGCATCTCCGGATAGAATGAGACGCCTCATTTATTTATTCTTTTTACTGTGATTGTGCCTGAAATTCTCTGCAAAGGCTCTTAGTCCCATTGTGCCATATAAAAGATGAGTTATGAATTTTACCAGAAGGGTTATCCTTTAGGTACCATCTGTGTAAAATGGTAGTGTTTTAAATGGACAGAAATACTGTCAGCTGTTCTAAATCTTCAAAAATTGTGAATCAAAGTTGAAAAAATCACGAGGCTGCTGGAAAAAAAAGTCATAAGATTTTCCAACGGGTATAGGTAGCATCCTGTCTTGTCTCCTAATTTGTGAGTTTTCAGACCTCCCGAACATACTCTAAGAGTATAGAAGCTACTTTTTTAAAAGGGGTGCTCAGATTCTTATGTCATCCCATGTGAGGAATGTAGGCTTAAAAACAACAAATATCATTGGATTTGAAATAAAGCCATAAATCTTGGCAATAAAACTAACATTAGCATATGGAACTTGATTTTCCTTAGCACTTCATTGACAGGATAGTAAGCTCTCTTCCCTCTAGGTTAAATCCATCGTGCAAGGCAGAAGATGCTCTGATTCTGACTGGAAAGAAGTTATGTGATCTTATACAATTAAAGAATTAAAGTAAATGCAATTATTCTTATGCATAAATTTCAAAATTTTCAAGACTGGAGGCATTGAGATCAGTACTGAGATGCAGGGCAACAGAGAAGCTCAACAGGCCCCCAGCAAGCAAGCAGCATCTGTCAAATGGAACAAGACCATGCACAAAGAACATGCGTCACATTATCAGCTCTTCTGTGTTGACCAGGAGGAGGCATGCTGCCTCCCTCTTCTTCCTTTCATCTTGGTGACTAGCTCGTGTCCCTATAGTGGGACAATGTGGACATAAACCAAGTTTATCAAATCAAGATGGCAAGATTAGGATCAAAATTACCTCAAAAACTGACTGTTTAAAATTAGGCTGGCCAAAGCACTGGTAAATATACTACGGGGACTTCCCTTACACTGGCAGAAATCTGAACTAAGTGATTGAACAGCTGTTTTCAACAGCTGGCATTTCCATGCAGAAAGGCAACACAGACAGGTCTTATTAGACAGTAGCCAAGTTTCCCACTCAGTGTTGAATGAGTGGCTCAGGGGAAATGTAACACTTAGAGGACACCAAGAGCAGCACAGTTCTTAGCTCATCCACCACAATAACGGCACTAATTTGAGAATAAGCAAGCATAAAGCTGATAATAGTTGTCTGAAAAGAACCATGTATGGTGGAAAGATGATGTCAGACAATGCTAAGTGACTATGGAGGAATGTATCCAGAAGCCAGGACACATAATGAGTGAAGCATGAAGACAGTGTTGAAAATTAATCACTGAGAGAGATGGGAACAGCAGAGCAAATAGTGCAGTCCCTCTTCAGAGAAGATTCTCTCAGTATCATGCTCCTAACTCACAGCAATGGTGCTCTTCCACTTTAGTTTTAGCAATGTTTTTACAATGTAAAATCAAGTACTTGCACCCACATAACCTCAGGTTTATTGTACGTATGGTCAGAAAGGACAATTTCCATAACAAAAGTCAAAAAAAGATGGAATTGACATCTCATCTCACCTCACTAAAATGTGATCATGTCTAATTTCATTGATGGTTCAACTAACACAGTGTTCCCTCCTTCAAAACAGTAGGTATTAACAACTCAAGAAAAATTGCCTAAAAAAAAAAAAAAAAAAAAAAAGCCTTCTCTTTCCAACTGTAATTATCTTTTAAATGTGTATTAGAATCTTGGATCTACTTTTTCTTGTTTTTTAATTTTATGCACATTCCAATGCACCTGACAACTAAAGGAAAGACAGTACTGTCCAGCCATTGTGCGGGCAGATGTTGTGTAAATTTCCACAAAAGAGTCTGCCAAACCTCTCTCTTACACAGCCCTCTGACACCTGCATTATTTGGAGGGATTACTTTCTGTATCAGCTAACTTCCTCCAGGGACTGAGACAAGATGAGTAACCAAGAACCTGGCTGCACAGCAGCCCTGCAGGGTAGATAGTGATGCAACTATTCTTCTCTGCTTAAGGAAGATGCAGCAGTGCCATGTTCCAGGGGACATGAAGGTGGTCTCACTTCGCACATCTACTAAAAAAGTGGATATCAATGGAAGTTTGTTAAGTATCTTGTCCAGAGTCATTTAAAAATAAATAAAATAAAATCTAAAAGAGCTGCAAGAATGGGCTGCAAGGATAGGCTGTGTGGTAATTGAAATTGTCTAGAATATAAACTGCAAACTCGGCATTTCTGTTCATAAAAGAATTTGGCTTATATATGCCAAAAGTCTAACATCACAGTAGCATGCTCTCTATGATGCCTTTGACACCTGCAGAGAAATTACATCAAATCTGTAGCAGCAGTATTAGGTAATGCACCAGAGTTCAATGTTCAAAACATCCTGTTCTTTACATAGCCTCTTGTCTTACACAAAAGCAGTTAAAAATAATAGAGCTTGTTCAAGCGCCAGATTTACAAGCTTGTGTTCACCGACTTTGTAAGGCTCATCTTGCAAGGGTGTTTTGGTTTACCTGTGGGCTGGGAAAAGAGAGGCAGGAGACAGCACAAGAGGGAGGAAAGCTTTGTGAATGAATGGTTTCAAGCTTTCAGGAAAAAATGAAACAACTTCAACCACTCTGCTTTTCTGGGAATTAATTTACTTGTCTTTAAAGTAAAATTAGTAAGAAGCAAAAGTGGTCAGAAGTGAGTAACAGAATAAGCATCCTGTAGCTGGACTGGAGACAGATTAAAGTAATGGAATATTTAAATTTTTAGTTTGACATCTGGAGGCTTGGATCACCTAATTAGTAAAAGAGATGCCAATTGCAAAAGTTGGATGTTGATTCTGATGCAGATTTTGAGCTCATCAATCTTTTGGAATGTCGAGGAGAGGGAGCTTGGTTCTCCTCTCAAAATTCACATTAGAAGGTTCTAGCTGGACTCACTGCTGAAATATAGGGGAACAAAAAAAATGGCTCTATGTAAGCTTCTATGATCTCACTATATAATGTGTGCATTGTAATAATTTCAGTGTTGCTTTACCAAACTACATGAGTTAATAGGTTCTCTCCTTATTGGGGTCTGGGATTCCTGTTGTTGAGGGAAATTTGAGCAGAACAATGCAATACACCAGTGCCTTTACATTTTTGTCACATTCATGAATCCTATGATTAATCTTTTCACAATCAAGACTCAAAGCTATAATTGATCACTCTGTTCTTATTTTCACAAGCTGTTTAGAGCTTTGCTGTTATCCATTCTGTTTATGAAATGCCATTTCACTGGGAAGCAACATACTGATAGTGTGTTGACTGGGAATAAAGGGACCTGGCTCAGCACATCTGTGAAGTCTGTTAACAACTCCTGGTCATTGTCACAGGTGCATTTCTTAGACACTTATTATAGTTACCAGTATCAAGTCTGAAAACAGTAAAGACCTTCATTGTTGCTTAATAAGGTGCTTTGAGATCACAGATTAAAAGTACTAGGGGGGAAAAAAAACCCTAGTAATTTATACAAGGAATATCACCAATGCCATTGAATGAAGCACCAGATCACAATAAAGCTGAATTCCACACTTCCACTGAAAAATCTTCAGTTTATACCACATCAGATTTGAGCACAGCTATTTTATCCAAACACCTACATTATGTCTTTTTGTAACATATCCCTCATAAAGCTCTTCCTCTAAATAGGAATATTAAAAAACTGCACAGAGGAAGTGGAAGTTTAAAAACTTGCAGAAACCAGATGGAAGATGTGATAGGAAACTAAAATCCAAATGTTTTGTGTTTTCATATATATTAATTCCAGTTAACAAAGGTTAATTTCCACTTAGATCTTTTCCTCAATTTTTCTGTCCATAACTTTTAATTCTTGTACTAACAGTTATGCACTGTAAAGGCTCTTACCAATAACAATAGTAAGAGCCTGGTAAATGTTTATCAAGGCCAGACAAAATTATTATATCTTATTTTATATAGAGGAAATAAGCCAGAATCAATAAAGATATAACCTATTGCCTTTATTAAATGACTGAATCACACACAGAATCACACAGTACTACTAGGTTGGAAAAGACCCCAGGATCATTGAGTCCAACCATTCCCATCAACCACTAAACCACACTCCTCTGCACCTCATTCACCCATCTTTTAAGGAACTGGAACAAGGCTTCTGAATGAATTTTTACCAAAATGCAGTTCCCTTTACTGGGGTTCTCCAAGTGATTTTTACCAAGGTTTTCTCTGCAGCAAATAGCGGACAAACTCCATATCTCTGAAAAAATGACAAAATAGTATGAAATACAGGGTCTCCCATAAGAGTGTTAGGGACTTCATCTTTCATGGACCTGGGAAAGACCAAATAAAATTTACACACAGCCTGAACCTAGACTGTAGTCTGGCATTTGAATAATCCTGGAGTATTTTCAGACCATCTCATTCTATTTTAGTAGCTGGGATTTTGTTTGTTTGTTTGTTTTTGAAGCAGGCTAAACTCAAAAGGTCTTATTTATGTCCCCATTAAAGCATCTGATTTTCAAATTCTTAGCATCCACCAGCACACCTGAAAATCAGAATACTTATTTTATTCTGTAAATTGTGAAATAAAACTTAGAACATTTTAAGTCTGTAAAATCAAATTATCCTGAGTGTTTTGTCTTTAGTAGTTACTGGGCACTAAAGATTGATGTTGCCCTGTAACTCTTTGCTGATTAACATATTCCTGCGTATGCCTAATTTTTGAGAGATTTACACTGTGCAAACATTATTTACAGAGAGCACTTGATTCTCTCTAAATCAAGTAGATATGCCTTTTCAGGCACATTTTCTGTTGCAGACTGCCAGAAAAGGGTATTCATTTTTACCTACAACGGGAATTCCAAAACTTCTTCACCTCCAAGAGGCCACATGGCAGCTTGGAAATAAAATAGTTCTGCCAGTACAGCCTCCTATATATTGAAATGCAATTTAGGAGGTCTTTAGAGGAGTTTCTCCAGCTCTGGAGGAGGCTGATCAGCAATCTGAGCTCCAATAAAGACAACAGAAGGAAGCTCCCTTTGAAAGATAGAGGAAACTTCCTTCTTTGAAGAGCATTCTTAGGTGCTGACTCCTGATACAGTGCAGACATATCTGCTGAGGTCCAGACAAGTCTGTGTTACTGATTATGCCAATATACTTCATGTGGTTCTCACTGCTCCTATCTAAGAATGGGAAAAGTCAAGGAGAATAGTGAAAACCAAAATGAACCCTACCTAACAGAGAATTTTATCATTCAAGTGTTCAAATGCATCTAGAAAAAGCTCCCAGAATACATGTGTGTGTGTGTGAAGTTTAGGAATTTTACTCTTTTATTGTTCTCTGGTAACAATGAGACTGTCAACAGCAAGCTAGCAAAATATGCCTACAAATGTGATGCATATATGTACAAGCAGGTAATTATGTCCATAATTATGGATTGTGTGTGCAAAATGAGCATCTGTATCTAAAGCTATACATGATTTCACAATGTTCAATAAAGGTAAATACTCAGTCCTGCATCTGGAATAGTCTAGAGGCCAACTGATTAGAAAGTAAGTTTGCAAAAAGGACATGGGGCTCCTGGAGAACAAACTGAACATGAGTCAGCAGTGTGCTTTTGCAGTGTTAAAAGCTAACCTCATACTGGGCTGTTTTAATAAGAAAACAGTCAGCAAATCAAGGAAGTGATTATTTCCCTCTATTCAGCACTTGTGAGACCACATCTGGAGCACTGCATCCAGTCCTGGGACACTGACAAACTGAAGTAAAGCTGAGGGCCACCAAGGCAGAAGAAGGGCTGGAGTGTGTGACTTGGGAGGACAGATGAGCAAGCTGGGTTGGTTTGGTCTGGAAAAGGAAAAGCTGAAGTCTCACCACCATTGTCACCAACCTAAAAGGTGGTTACATGCAGACATTTCTTGAAATGTACATCAAAAGCTTAAGTGACATGGATGTATGTAAAGCAAGGTAAATTCCATCTACATACAAGGTGACGAGTGGAGGGATGGGGGGTTGGGAGTGTAGAAATCATAGTGAGATTGGCCAAAAACTGGAAAAGCTGTCCAGAGAGGCTATGGAACCTCTGTCCTTAGTGATTTTCAATACTTGATGGGAAAGTTCCTGAGCGATATGCTCTAACTTTGAAGTTAGTAATGATTTGAGCAAGCAATTGCCCTACAGGACCTCCATAGGTCACCTCCAACCTAGATTATTCAATGAATTTATATTAGTACACAGAAGTTCATCTGTTTTCCTGGCTAACTGGTCTTTCATCTCACATCAGAAACACAGTGAGTGCATTTTCTGCGAGTTTACAATTTGTGGGACAAAGTGACCCATTGCTGGGGCAGAGTAAGACTAAGAAGACCTGAAGCCAAGTCAGCTAGCATGCCTCAAGCAAGCCAGAACAGAGCAATAAACTAACCGAATCCATCCAAACATACAGCAAAAATTCCTGTGACTCAACCGCCTCCATAGTCTGTCAGCTCTACCTCCCACCTCCACAGCCGTATCTAGCACTAGAGCCCAAACTGCCGGATACTTCAATCCAAACATTGTGGTTATACAAGCCTCCTCCAAGCCCAAGGCCCAGATCCATGAATTCTGCTTTAATCCACTCCTGAGAATGTGTGTATTTTTTTGGTCAGAATTTCAGTTGTCTATATTTGGAAAGTCTCACCCACAGTCTTTAGCTGACTAAAGGAAGGCAAATAAAATGCAAGATGTGGTGTTTACCAGAGCTTGGATCCTCCCTGAATATGACCATATATTTGTGCACTGTATATGCGTCTACCAAACCTCTAGGAACTCAGTCTGCTTCTTAATTCATTTATAGTGAAAGGACGAGAAAGAGTTCATTTCTATAGAATTCCCCAGATACCATCTACTGCAGAGTACATCATTAATAAAGGATTTTTCTATTTACTTGTTTCACCCGGAACAGATGGTCAGTCGTAGATCTCTGGGGCATGTCAAGTAATACATATTATTTCATAAGTTGAGAATTTTTGAATAATACTGTCTTGTGTCTTCCATTTGTGATACATTACATGGGAGTAAGGAAGTCTTTTTACACTGTACTGTAGAAATGTAAGGGGGAAAAATATTTACAAAACATTAGAAAATAATTGAGCAGAACTGATAATTATAAAAGTGCCAATAAAGCTTTGTATAAGAGGTTGTCTCAAACTGATAAAGGAGGAGGTTAAGAATAAATCTGAACCATGGTCATGTGAGATAGAACTGGTGAATGACAACCAAAGAAAATGTATTAAAAGCAGGACCCAGCTTTCTTTCCCCCACAGATCTTAAAGTACTGAAGTGCCACTGAACTCAATAGGAATCTATTATTGATTCCAGTGAGAAATGCTGGCCCAATAGCCTCATTTTCACAGTTGGAGAAACTGAGACACAAGAATGTTAAATGAGTTGCAGGATATTACCCAGCAAATGGCAGAGCTGGGAATAGTACTAAGCTCCCCTGCAGGCTGGTCCGTGCGTCATCCACTACACCATTTCCTTATACTAGAAGGCAGTAACAGAGCACAAATTTCAGGGATTTTACTTAATGAGAATGGGAGATGGAGTGGTCTGGGGGCTTACCTCTAAAGTACAGGAATGCTAGGCTTGTTTGACTTTTACATCTAATGCACAACTACTAACACTAAAATATGAACACGTCTTTGCTCATATGCAGGCTATTAAGGGAAGAGTCAGAGAATCAGGAAGGATCACAAGGAGAAAAAAGTTCAATTTATTTAAAAAGAAACACACAGCAATGCAGATTCTGTACACAATGAGTCAGGAAGCAAGTTTGCAAATAATAATCAAATGTGATTTAAGTACTGTTTCTTCTAAAGTGGTTGAATAAACTAGTTGGTTAATGTAAAAAAGAATACAAGGCAAGGGGTTACTTTACAATAGACGCACACCAATCCTGGTTTTCTGTAGATTACCTCTCTTCAGCTTGAAAAAGGCAATGTCAGGGTCTTTAATAGCAGGCATGACTTGCAGTATGATTATGCGTCACTGCTGTATGGGTGGCATATTGCTTTACTTCTGAGACACATGCACTGACCTACCAGCTTATTCCTACAGGATGTTTTAATCATTTGAAATAATTAATATTAATCCATTTCCATGACAACTAGTTTTTGACAATTCCCTCTCCCTGTAGTTCCTGCTGCACATGATTTGGCACTAGCCTCCCATCCTAGGAGGTTCTGTGTCTTCAAAAGAACACGTGATGGGACAGGACCTACAGACATCAACTTTTCATTGCCTTGCTGAGTGGTTTTGGCTCACACACCCAGAATATTTCAGGTTGTCAAAGTGCTCAGAGCAGAGAAATTGCCCAAATACACAGCAGTCCAAGTTGGGAGTCCTCTTCCTTAGGCCAGCAGGTCATGCCCGTGGTAGGAGTCTCCTAGTTCTGAGCTAAAGGCAGCAGCTGCAGTGCTGACACTGCAGATCCACTGGCCTCAGTATGGTGAATGGCTGCACTTATTTACTTATGACTACCTGGGCAGTGGATTATTTCAAGGAGGTTTCAAATCACTTTAGTAAGCTGACTGCAACACATTGTTATTGTGATGGCTCTGTGAAAGGGAATGTAGCAGTTATGGTCAAGACTACATGAGATGGTTGCTAATTTCTAGTGATTTAAATTGAAGGACATTGTTCTAAGTATTTAACTATTTAACAAGTTACCTTAAGCTGGGTAGTGTATGAATGGCAGGGCAGCAGTAAGATTTTAGCATTCATATCAGTTCACTCACCTTTCAGATGGTCCATGCCATGATTCATGGGTAGAAAATCCCTGTTCTTCAATTCACTTTAAGCCTTCTGATTTTGTTGCTTTAATACAAACCAATTACATAATTTAGCTTAATGACTGCTAGGGGGAAAAAACAATATTACTGAAGCTTCCTACTTTGAAGTTTTCAAACTTTTCCTCTGATTTTAATTAGTGATACTACAATCCTTCTGCAAACACTTTCTTTGTAATAACATTTTACTCATCACACTGTTCCCACCTACCAGGAGCATCACTTTTGGACTGGGTTTGACTTTTACTGTTTGGGGTTTCTTTAAAAAAACCTTGCCATTATGCATCTGTGTAATATATGACAATAGAGAGTGATAAACACTGCATAGCTGAAGCTGAAAACAAATTGAGTTAATGGAATTAAGTGAAGGTGATGACACTATTTCTTTTTTTTTTACACAGAAAGTCATGAGATACTTTAAACAATGTATTTTACACAATCACTAAAAGAAATCCTTCATTTTTCCCTAAAGAGTCTCTGGTGCAAAACTCATCCCACTGGAGAAGAGGCACACACACACAAAAAAAACCTATCCTAATCTCTATTTAAATTACTTTTATGAATTCACACATAGTGGGTTAACATTTATGCTTCTAAAGTCTGGCTGAAGGAGCAATCCTCCATTGTGGTGCTAAAATCCTCTTTGTTGCTGGTGGCTTCTAGAAATTAAAGAGTTAAAATGGAGACCACTGAAAAAGAGTAAAGTGTATGTTATATGCAGCACTAGGCTTCCCATGGGCCAGTGAAGGTTGGGAACCACCTCTGTAAAGGAAATGTATATGGTGTCAAGTTATAGACAGTCCTGTGTGTTTGCTCCACCTCTGCAACTGATTAACCCCAGAATGATTTTTGTCTCACATAGTTTCTTACAAGCATTATTTAGTCAGGCTTCAAAACTTAAATAGGCAACACTGTTATTCCCAGTTTACAGAAGATTTATAAGCACAACAGGGTTAACAGCTCCCGTAAAGGGACACATTAAATGAGCGTCAGAATTTGGAATAAAATTCAGTTTCCCAACCCTTGCCCGCTCAACAGTAACGTCCACAATCTAAACCACTTAGATAAAAACAAATAAAAGCTTCTTCACTGAAAACATATGCCCTGAAGCCATTTCTGATGCCTAAGAAGGCATCTTCACTTTTAGAACTATCGTGCACCTGCAGCTTCCAAATAGTTTCCAAAGTTCACCTACCTATCCTAACTTTTCCAAGCCTCAGTTCTTAATAAGCCTTTCAAAACATGGAAAGAACAACTATCTGTCTCCCAGTCTTCCTGCCCACTGGGGTCAATGAGAGACTTTTTTACTTCAGTGGCTGTAAGTCTTCCCTCTCATATTCTTTTGCTTCAGTTTTGGAGAGTAATTGCTTCAGGGTGGTAAAATGTCTGCTTCAAGAGAAACTGTTGCATTGAGAATCACTATCTAATCATTACCACCCATGCACCGCACAATAAAAACAGTAAAAATTAAAAGAAAATAAAACATAATATAAATAAATAATGAGAAAACAGCACAATCATCCTAAGAGCAATGGCTGAAAATTCATCTTGGAAGGCTTAACAGTTCCCGTGGCACAGAAGCTAGGAGTGGTTGTTCTGTGCTGCAAAGGCATTGCCCAATAACCCATTCTGTCTAAACTAACAACACTGGCTAAATTATCCTGCCTTGTGTTCTCTTTTAATTAATTGTTTAGTTTAAAGAGAGGATACAAAAGGGTGGCTGGGATCCAAGCTCTATTGCCTGCTGCTATGACAGAAAAAAAGTACTGATCAGAGTATTTCTCTGCAGAATGAAATGTGTATCTCCTGGGCTTTCAGTAATAGCAAAACAAGTTTATATTTCTGTCTCTAATATGATTCTGTCCTCTAAGTCATTAACAGTTCCTTGATCCCTTCTCTTATTCCTGCCCCCTTTATCTTATTCATTGAAACTTGAATATAAACATCATTTCTCCACCTACTGTCTTTTTTAATTGTTGATTGTCTGGAAAATGACACTAGCGCAAGGTTTCAGGGCATTTCCTCTGCATAGCAGTGGCACATGTGGGTACTGTCAGACACCAGCTATCATTTAGTGCCATCAGTGGCAAGTCAGGGAGCAAGAGAATGCGCTAGTGTAAATGAGCACAGCACAACGTGACCTCGGGAGCATCAGGCAGATTTGCACAAGGCTGAGGATCTATCCATGTGACTTTTTCCAGCTAAAATCACATTCTTCCCCCACCACACACTGGAAAATTAGAGACTGCAGATCTTTCTAAACATGCTTATGAATGTAGAAAATCCTTTCATAAGGTGAGGTGGGAAGGGGGAACGGTGGGAGAGAGTTTTCTTCTGAAAGGCAACATAGGACGAGATTGGATGTGCCAGCACTTTTGCCCCCTTGTTGTTACATTCCTTTCCCAGGCCTGGCTGATGAGGCAGTCTGTGAGCCACTCTGGCTGGGAAGGATTGCATTGCTGAACAGGGGAAAGGGAATGTGGTTTCCTGAAAGGTTTCCAGCAAGTACATGGGAATGGACCTCTTGAAAGAGACATGGAGCTGGAAGCACTTCCCTTCTGAGAAAGATTTCCAATTCACTCCCTGGGCCAAATGTAATAACAGCTCTGACATTATTATTACAATGGGGGAAAATTCATTCTTCCAGCTTGCTGCTGTGATTTCTCCATTTGAAGCCACACCTTTGAGACCTGGAAGTCATGTGGTTTAACATGCAAGCCTGCTCACAAGGGCTTATCACCTCTCTGGAGGTACTGGGAATGCTTTTGGCAAAAACAACAACAAACAAATTAACTTAAAGATGTGTTTTTCTACTTGTGTCCCTCCTCTTATCTCCTTTGACTTATGTGGAATATATTGCCACAAATTGCCTGCAGTATATGACAAGCTTCTTCCTACTGTCAGTCATGAGCCAGTATCCACATATGTGGTGAACTTCTGTGTGAAAACCAGCTATTTTGCCATTTGATGTAGCAAATATTAGTTCTGGTAGGATCTTTCTAGAGCTGCAAAGTTTCTCCTTTCCCCCAGTGAATACACTACACTGCACAACAAATAAGAGAAGTTATTTGAGAAGTCTCTCTAATCAAGCTTATCAGAGAACAGGCCCTTTGGAGTGAACACTAAGTCATGCTAAGGATCTAGACTGTCCCTAGAAGGATTGGGAAATAAGGTACAAAGGAAGAAACAAAAAAGAAAAAGCAGCAAGGGGCCTAGCCTCTGATTTACCATCCAGGAATATGCTGGAATGTGCACAGAAGAGTTACAAAACAAGTGCTGTTGACAGTACAAAGGGGAAAATAAAGCTATTAGAAATAGTATAAATTGTACTGGCATGAATAATTTTTCTCCTTAGACTTTGCTGGAGAAAAAAAAGGGGGTGGCATTAATTCAACAACCTCTGTTTCTAAATAGGTTCAGTTAAACTGGTACAATTTTTTTGTTTAGACAAGGCCTCAGACTCAGTGACTCTCTGGCACCCCCTCTTAGTCTTACCTCTAACCACTTTTTCCATACCATGGCAGGGGAAAATGTACCACAGGAGGCAGAGCCAGACACCAGTAGTATGGTAAGAGCCTCAACGAAGAGTGTCTCAGCAAACGCAGGACCAGAATCCACCCTTGCTCACAGTGAGTGATTCACTTGATTGGAACTTCTTAAAGAAGCAACTTTTAAGCTGCCAGTTTACTGACACCTGACAGCCATCAGCCTGTGGTGCTTAAGCTGCTATAAAACATGAGTCAGTCAATGAATTACATGACTTTTGGAAAATAAGAGTAATTTAGAACATTTTACTCACTTTTCTGTGTATGGATCATTTAACCTTGTGGGTGTTTTTATATTATTATTATTACTTTAAATAAGCATATAAAAGGGATAAGAAGACAAAAATTCTTACCAGTATCAGGAAAAAGAGACAGTTTTTATGGGGTTATGTCCATATTCTAAGTAAGGGTAGGAAGTTCTTATGACTTTTGAGAAAATTTGGCTTTAACTATACAACCAAAAATTCACAACATGCTTCTCTTAAAATTCTAAATAAAGGTTTTTAAACAGATGATGGCTAATTTTATCTGATGTTACAAATTCAGGTAACAACTGAGAGCACTGTTGCTGTAGCATTTTGGGATTTGCAGCTAACTCAAACTTCTATACTCTTCACACCCTCATTTCTGGGGAAATTTTTTTAGGAAATAAATAAACCTCACTTTGGATGAGTGTTTCTTCTTCCAGTCTTCTTCTTCTTTCAGTCAAATAGAAACTGCCAAGAAATCAAAGATGCATAACAGGATATATAGATTACCACTAAAAATATCCAGTAGCAACGAAACCCTCAGAGGCCGAAGTACTACTAAACTGCAGTCAATTTATGTAAAGACTGTACAAAAATGCCTGAGGACACAGGTTCTTGCAATTAGAGGTAGGTGGATATGAGGCACCAAAATTCAAAACAGTGACAAAAAACCCTCCCTAAACTTGACAAAAAACCCTTCTTACTTGCCATGAAGTGCAACAGGTTGCAGATGGCTACTTCCAGAAAATTGCAAGATTGCCAGAACCTGGGCTGATAAAAAACTGCTCCTGAATTCAGTCATGATTTAGAAGCAAGATATTTCTCAGTTAGTATCCTTCAAGGAAACAGATTCAACAGATGCTTTCAGAACATGGTCAGCAGACACTGATAAACTGAGGGCTCCAGGAAAAAAAAAAAAAAAAAAAAAAAAAAAAAAAAAAAAAAAAAAAAAAAAAAAAAAAAGCAGTTGTGGGCACCATTTTAAAATGGAACAGAAATTTGTGTCATCAACACCTTGCAGTTCTCATTCAACACCATGTTTATCATGCACAGACATGGGCCTGGAAGCAAGATTCTTCCCTCCCAACAGAGTGCCCTGAGCACTAAGTGACAAAGTCACACTGCTTTTTGCTCATGCTGGTTCAATGAATCACATGGCTCTTGCAGGCAGTTGTCAGTGGCACAAACAAGAAACTAATGCAGCTCATCCTGCCTCACATCTGATAGAAGGACAAATTTTTAGGAGGAGAGTAAGAGAAGGATGTGATTCCTCCTTACCCCTCTACACAGACTAAGACAGACCCCACATCTCCTCTATCCAGACAGGCACTCCAACCTGCATATTTAGCACTAGGTTACATGGTGGAAGAGCAGTGATTTCTTGCTTTTGCAGACTTCAAAGAGGTTGCTGGGCTGGATTACAGTTAGATAGAGGAAACTTCCTGCAAGTTCTGCTGAGGCTTGCAACGGCTATTACTTGAGGCATGTCCTAGCTGAAGTTCAGTGCTCACTTCTGGCTAGCTCTAGACAGCTGGTTATTCAGTATGAGGATTTTTCAGCTTATCCTTATGAATCACCACTTTTTGGTGTATAGTCTAGTGTACATAGAATGATGGTTTCCCATCTGGTGAGAAGCTTGCTGAGTTCATCACACATAGCATTAATTAACAATGCAACAGTTACAGACAAACTGTTCTGGAGCAGTGAGCACCCCTTCGCATTTGCTTTGCTTTCTGAGTCTTTTCCTGATGAAAAGGCACTGGAATGTCACGTTATTAGAATCCTCTATTTTATTAGTATGGCAGTCCTCATGTACGTCAACAAGAGACTTACACGGCAGGCCAGCATGACACTGACATTCCGAATCACTAGCAACTCCATCTGGTGCATGCAGGGTCTCATAAAACCAGCATGTGTGCCCATAAACTTAGAAATGCCATCAGTGCCATGAGGGAAGTTGCCACTCAGGCAGTTACCTTCATGTGATCTTCAGTGCTGCAGAGCTGAAAGTAATTTTCAACAGACCAGACTCAAAAATTCTGACAATGCAGCCTGTGCATAAGAGGGAACCTAGAGGGCAAGCCATCAGTTATCATAAAATGCAAGATTAAGTGACCAAGCAGCAACTAGTGTAATCAAGTTTATGAAATTAAGGTCACCTACTTTGATCTTGCATTTGAATATTTCCTAATATCCTCAGTAGTTCTACTCCAGTTCCCATCATGCTTGTCAGAAATATTCCATAGAGGCCTTGCTGCTGTCCATCCCTGAGCTTGACACTGTGCTCCATGGTGAATTAATGTACTGTCCCTGCTGGGCATGCTGGGCCTGCCACTCCAATTAAGAAAAAAGGGAATGAGATAATGCATCCACCAAACCTAGCAGAAATCTGGCTGAAGTGATTCTGAAGGGATCCTACTGTCTACACTGCTCCCTGCCAAGTCTCCACATACACTCCACTGTCATTTTCCTCTCTCTTTTACAAGAGAAAATGGATGCTAAATCAGTAAGTTAGGTTCATTACTTAACATAACAATTGCTAATAATACACCTTTTCCCCTCTGTTATAAATAACTTTACTGTGTAATTTAGCCAAATGAGAGGACAGACACTGCTTATACTCACTGTTTACATCTTTTTTGTAAGGCCAGCAGTAACTTCATTCACCAGCCTAGAGATCTGCAAAACAACAGCTTTTCCTTCCACTCTGGCAACATCCATAGCTCTCCTTCTGCTACTACCTCTTTTCATCCCCAGCAAACGAGGACACCAGGAAATGAACTGTTGCAGTTGAGGAAGGATGAGACTTCAGTCATTCAAGATGCTGAAGACTAGAGCTTAGCCTCCAGTTATTGCACAGACATTTTGCCTTCTGTCAGGCTGGCCAAAAAAAAATATTTAGCACTATTCCCTATTTAAACAGCAAACTCAAATAAACAGAGTTAAAAGTAAAAATACCTTTGGAGACTGTCCTTAGTTTCTTCAGCTACATAAAACATGCCCTTTAAGGTCACTCCAGCAATAGTGGAGCACACCATTGCACAATCATCTACAGTACCCTTAGGCATGACATCAAAAATGGGTGACATCCTTGATAACCTCTTTCTAGTGCTTTGCACTATACTCATCCCATCTGCACCGTGCCTACCTCACAGCCCTAACACACAGCACTCTCTGACTCACACTATTTGCTAGCTCCATAGTGCAGCAAGACCCAGGGTGCATGAAGGGAATATGTGAGCCAAGGGAAAGTGTGGGTCAGTCATCTTCCAAATTCCCACTCCAGCCTAATGATACCCAGACCAAGCAGCTTACATAGGAGAGAAAAGGCAATTCCTCTCTCCATAAGCTTCATAGACCTTAATGTCTGCATGGAAAAGGGCTGTTCTTTCCCAAAGTCTCTGTATTGGGTTACACAAGAAGGGCCTATAGGTATTTACCTTTTGTCCTTAATGTAGGCTCAAAGGCTTAGGTGTCCTCTCCCTGTATGAAGCCTACAGAGCTAGACAGGATCAGGAGAACTCACCACCACCCATGCATGTTGCAAAGCCCAGATGGAGAGGGAGAGCAATGGAGACCATTCCTCAAAGTATTATGCTGCTTATGTACGGGGGATTGGGAGTGAAGACCTTACCTCTGGAAGTTACACAAAGCATTAAAAAGGGAAATAGCCTTCCAGCCCGCCCTGACCTGATTTACAACCAGGTAGTTCACAGGGAATCTCACTCACGCTACTGCAATCCTGATATGTAAGCTTCACAAAAGATAGGAAATATCAAGAGAAGTCTCTTTGGCCATGGCTTTATGCAGGTGTCTTGTCAAATCTCTGTGCCAGCAGTATTTGGCTTTAAATCTTGTACAATCCACTCAAGAAGGACACATGCTCTCTAATCTTCCTGGGCAACCTTCACATCAAAAGCAAGGAACAACCACTCAGGCTCTTGGGCAGATAACTTGCAGGGAGTAGCACAGAGGTGCTCCTAAACCTCATCCTCTGACAGAAGATGAAGGAAAAAAGTATGCCCTACTTTGTTCTGCCTTGTGGGAATTTGTTTGCTCCAACACTTTGCACAGAGGAGCCACCTCAGTGGCTGTGGTGCTGCCAGCAGGACACAGAAGAAACCACAGGAGATCTGTAGAGAATTTGACAGAAGGCTCAACAATGATCCCCAGCTCCTTCCAGACCATCCAGTCGTTTCACTCCAAATCTGACTGTTTGAAACCTGTCAGGAGGCTGAAAAGGTGAATTTCACACAGCCTAAGGATACCAAGTGATGCGGATGTGCCAGTGCATGCATTGTTTGGGCCCTAACTGACACCATGACAATTACCTATAAGATTTAACTATCTGTGCAAATTAAGAACATTTGGGACATAATTACCCATTCAGGTCATGAGAGCGTGTTTTTCTGAGGACCCATTTATCCAAAGGATACAGATGCTGCAGATGTTGATGTGTCACTTGGTTGGTTGGTTTACAGGCCCTATGCTTCTGATTCGTTTCAGAATTTAGTCAAATTTAAAGGCTATCCCTATTTCCTGTTCATGTGAAAGAGCAAGTCTGAGGTTCACAAATGACCATGTTTTCTTTACATGTGTACTGTGTAACTGTAACTCACTCTTGACTTGTTCTGTTGTAGATTCGATTTTTAAAAAAAGAATGTTCATTATTAAGTGATTTATTACAATATTAAATATTAAAGGCTAGTCCCACAATTTATGTGATCGGTGTAACTGTTCTGAAGTCCTTGAACAATCGCTAATTTTCACAAGTGAGTAGTCTTGTACTTATGGTATCAAGATATTTTTTTAAATTTATTTTATTTCTGTTTCTGTTTGGCTGAACTGGGGTGGAGTTAGGAAGCAGCATCATAGCTCCTTGGCTAGATTCTCCCAGCTTCATATCTGTTCTCATGAACCTTCCAGTCAACGTTTTGCAAACTCAGACATTTAGTTATTGTTGTTACAAGAGACACCTCAGCCTATAGATGCTCAGCTGTAGAAACCACTAATTCCAGTCCTCTGGTAGCTCACCTGTCATCACTGGGGTAAACCAACCAGCCTTTCCTCCACCAGCAGCATAAATTCCCCCAAGCACTGTTTGCAGATGGGGAAACTGCCTTCACAGACACCTGTTACATCTCATAATATCAGATAGCACAATGTCTGTAATTCTGCCTCAGACTCATCCTACAACTTTGTGAGTCACACTACATGTTTCATTTACTCAGTGAACTAAAGCAAACAAACAGGAACTATTTGTATTCTTCTTATTTATGCCAGGGCTTATAATAAACCCCTTTGGAAACACTTCCGAACAGGTAGCAGCCGGCATACAAGTTTTGCCAAGGATTTAAACTAGTCTTTACCTGTTGCATCTGTTGGGAAATTTCTAGCTGTTGCTATAGGCATACTTGTACCTGCATGCTGGGATTGGGTGTGTGAGCAGGTGTTCGCAAACCACAGTTATATTGCTAACAGTGCTTACTGTCTCACACTCAATACTAATAATACTAGCAATGTTTGGTACCTGAAATATCTTGCTGCAAAGGTTCTCTTTCAATTTGTATTACAACAGTGATCAGAACTGCTCTAAGCTATTAAAGCCTCTTGAGCTAATTTCTTTGTGCAGCTTGATGCTCCATACCCTGAAGGCCCTCTAAGATTTGACCCCTTTCACGGTTTTTCCTGCTGCCAACCAAGACAGCAAAAGAAGAGGTGGTATGCGGGCTGAAAAGCATAGCAGTCCTCAATCAGCCCTTTGTCTTTCATGACCAGCTTTTTATCCAGAGGCAACAGTCTTTTTCCATTACTAGTAAAAATGAACCCCCCAGTAGGGGTGAAGAAGAAACAATAAAACTAATCATTAAGCAGGCATGCTGAGAAGTGAATTCCAGTCCCAGGTCAGATCTAATTGCATTCTGACACTGAAGCAATGACCTGGTCATTTATATCAGTAACGTCATGTTTCTTTTTATTTATTTGCCTCTGTTCTGCTCTCTGTCCCCATAAAGAAAGAAATATAAACATGTAGACCGATAAAAAGATGTATGTACAGATCAAAATACACACCAAAATACACATACATACAGGTCAAAATACACACTAAAATACTGTCCTGTGGTGTATTTTTCAAATTATTTAAATAACCTCTTTTTAGCCAAGATAAGTTCTGGAAAAACTGAAAACAAATAGAGTAATTTGGAAAATGATGAGCAACTGTAAAAGGAAGATTAAATAAAAATTATGGTAGTGTCATGATCTATTACCAAGGAAGACAATGTACACAGGGGAGGAAAGACAAATTTAATCATGCATGTAAGCACACAAGATAGATGTGTAGCTGTGATTTTTGAAACTAAGGAGATTTAGAGACTTACTTAGAATTCAACAGCAATACACTACTTTCAGGCTTAGTATAGCATGTGCATGTGTATGGCATACACACATATCCATGAATACATTCCAGAAAATATAGCTATATTTACATCCCTTTCCTTCCTCGGCACTTTCCTTTTACTGCTATCATCATTAATGATGTTTTCCCTGGTCTGCATCCTCAGCGTCCTCCCCCACTGTTTTGTGCCCAGACTCCCAGCCAGCCTCCTAGCCTGAGCCTCTTCCTTCAGAATCTAAACAAGGTGCCTTTGCATCTGACTGAACACAATGGGCCTCTCTTCAAAGCCAAGCAATATTTTTCCTATCATTGTTTGTAGGGGAAGAGTCACTCTGCACTCTGCTCCACATTATGGTCACACAAATCTTATTAGCTTATGGGTAGATTTGCTGCCATAAGATGGTTTTGTACAACTAACAAGATTGCTCAATCCCTTCATAGGTCTCTCAGCATTTGTAACCAGTTTTGTAATCACTTTTTAAATGAAATGCCCTGACCTTGGAGACTCACTTGCAAGCCAGCTCAATCCTCTGGCTTTTTTCCCCTTCATATAGCTTTTATGACCTCTCCTATCTGGATATCAAGCCCTTTCTCAGAAGTATCTTAGTCCAATCCACTTGATGTTATCCAGAACTAAACACCCTCAGCATGTGCTTTGGATCTGATCCCTACCTGGCTGCTATGCTCAGAGGGGCGTTGATCAAATCTCGTAACAACAAATCAGGGCCCAAAAAATGTATTGTAGAACCTGGAGTTGTTCCATCTAATCACAAGCAGGCTTTCACAACTCATTTACTGAAGAAAATTTTCTTATCAGGTGAGGATGTGACTAACTTCCACCCAGATTTCATGTTGTGGTTCTTATCAAAAACACTTGAGAAGATTTTCCCTTTATCTGTGGAATCTGCTTTCAAAACTTGCTTTATTGAAATCCATAGTATGGCACGGTGACAATTTTGTCCAGTATTTCTGATGGACTTCATGTACCAGCATTAGCTGAGCTATGCCTACCCTGGTGGCACAGGAGTGCATTTGGGCCACAACAACCCTATGCAGAGCTACAGACTAGGAGAAGTCTGTCTAGAAAGCTGCCTGGAGGAGAGGGACCTGGGGGTGTTGGTTGACAGCNAGCTGGGGTTGTTTAGCCTGGAGAAGAGGAGGCTGACAGGAGACCTCATTCGTCTCTGTAACTGCATGAAAGGAGGTTGTAGAGAGGAGGGTGATGGCCTCTTCTCCCAAGTGACAGGGGACAGTACAAGAGGAAATGGCCTCAAGCTCTGCCAGGGGAGATTTAGGCTGAACATTAGGTAAAAAATTTTCCCAGAAAGTGTCATTTGGCACTGGAGCAGTCTGCCCAGGGAGGTGGTTGATTCACCTTCCCTGGAGGTGTTTAAGGTGCGGGTGAACGAGGTGCTGAGGGGCATGGTTTAGTGTTTGATAGGAATGGTTGGACTTGATGATCCGGTGGGTCTCTTCCAACCTGGTTCTTCTATGATTCTATGAATCTAAGTATGCCAGCTAGTTTTTTGTGTTAAGCTATTTGCCACTATGAATACAGTGCTACCAGCATCCAAGGTAGCTAGTTTAACAACTCATTTATTCCCAATAGTTTCCAACCTTGTGAACATCAATCATTACATTCCCTGTCACATTTGTGTGCCTACATTAGCTTTTTCTAGTTACCTGTGGTGAATCTCTTAAATTCACCCATGGATGCCAGGTTGAAAACCTCTGCAATGCTTTAGGACAACTCAGCCCTCTCTGTGCAGACATGCTGTAAGATCCAAGCTGCAAGCCCTGGGTTCTGCTTCCACCTCTGCCACTGAATTGCTGGACAAATTTGAACAAATAATGCGACTTGTGCTTACACTTCAGCTGTCATCTATTGCATATAGGGGAGATCCCTACTTCTCTAGGATATTGTGTGGTTTAATAAGTGCCTACAAGGTGGGCTGGATCAATGTCTAACAAGGTGGAAAGGACTGGGACTTAAATCTAGAACTATTAAACTATCAATGATCCAAATCACATTAAAAGCTATGAGGATTTCATTAGCAAGAAGGTGAGTGCCTAAAACATACCGAAAACATTATAGCCATTAATGAAACACAATTAAACAGTAAATATTATAGTAATAACTTAGCACTTTTCTTTCCAAGACTGAATAAAAACATTTTGGTAAACTCTAGTTAAGACTCAATTCATGAAACCAACCTGTTTGCTATGAATAGAAGTATATGTGTAATAACGTGCAGCAACATGACCTAACAGATTAATGCAGGAAAATGATGAAAATACCACATCCAACCTGCAAATTCAAAGGGAATCAGGTGAACAGAAGGATCCCAGGTGGAACCAGGGATATGGCACTTGTATTAAACTAATTCTACTGCCAAAGAAGTTATTATGGAACACTTAAAATCAGCAATTGTGAAGAAACTTTCTAATGTCTTTTCCAAAAAATGCTACCTGCATCAGCAGTGATCCCTGCATCCTACTGAGACAGAACTACTGACTCAGGTAGGATGTGCCACCTACAGAGTAACCAGGTACAGCTGACGTCAGTGCTTAAGGGCTATAAGAACTACCCCAGCCCCACTGAGATGTGAGAACTTCTTACACAAGGCACTTTATGAGATCCTCTCTTTTCTTAATATCAAGCTATCCAGGACCTTTTTCTCCCATAGTCCCACATATCTCAAAATGTAAGCAGAGGCAATTAATTGTGAACAGGTTCCGTTCTTTTTATGTCTGTAACTATAAGCTGCTATTATATTTTATACCTTGCATAAGTAAACCACATTCTTTTTTACCAGTTACTTTCCCCTAATCTCCATGCCCTTCCCTAATCTTGATTAAAATATTCAAAATGTTAAATCCATTTTGTTTGCCAGTATTTGTCATCAACATTATGAGATTACTGTGTTTCCTGAAATTGTTACTTATGTCATAGATTCATTTTACTTTCTATAGTTTCCTTTCAATTTTCTAAAATATAGCTGTACATAAGAAATTACTTGTTTTTAAACTAAACACACCAGTTACAACTCCTACATGTTCTTCATCAGAAATAAATGAAAAATTGCCATTTCATTATTTTTATTAAGCACATTACATATCCCATTAATCTATCTACACAAATGTGCCCTGGGACTAAAATTTCAACCACCCCCAAACTCAAGAATACTTAGATACTTCAAGATTAATCTGTGAGATCTTGATTCAAAGTTCTTTGAACCCAGGGAGTCAGTTTATTTATTGTATTGCTTTTGTTCCACACTCTTAAAGGTAACATCAGAATATTTGGAGATAGTTAGAGCTGAGTTTTTACATGCAGCTAACTTCCAAAGTCTGTGAAAGCCTGGGTATGGGAATGACAACCCCAAAATTATGCATAGAAATGATCCCATGTAGCCAAAAAAAAAGCTAGCAATTCCTATATACTGTCTTTCTCCAGATCATCTTACCCCAAAGAAAAGACTATTGGGAAGATTTTCTATGCGCCACGTAAAACCTGTTTCATTTTGTGGGCTTTTTACCAGTATCTGCTTTATAGAAATGCAGGACAGGATAACAGCACTATGTTTCACATAGGCACCTGGCAGAGTGCAATCATCCTGGTAAAACACCAAAGCTCTTCCCCCATTTCACTTCCAGACTACCAGCTGGCAATAGTAGCAAACTGAGCTCAGTGGCGTAACTTGAACTTCAAGGTACACCACGTAATGGATTATCATCATTCAGAGAAATCACTGTAAACATCTCCTGTCACACATGTGCTTTTTAATAAAATCACCAGACAGATGGATGTTGGTAGACCATACCTATGCCTCTTTAGGCTGACCCTCTTCTCCCTCTGGTGCTGAATTTAGAAACATCACCTCTAAAATTAATGATGTCCTCACACAACAGTCTCACAGATTGCCTCGTAAGTTACACTGAAGCCTTTGAAAACTCATTATGAACATACTAAAGGGAAAAAAAAAAGTAAATAAACATGCGAGTGTGTTGTCCAACACCTATTGGCCCTGAATTTATGAAAACTGTTTTAAAATGTTCCAGCAGATAATCAAGAACTTTCTAAGAGCATTGAGCACAAACTTCTGCTAATAAAAGCTTGGTTACGGCATTCACAATACTCCGAAATGTAAGATGGCTATCCCAACATTTTCTTGTCATTTATGATTTGTATTAATATCACACAAGAAATGACTCACATAAAAATCCTGGTGTCAAGACAGAGGAGAAGAAACCTCCTCCCCTCTTCCATCCTCCAAAAGTTTTACAGAGACTTAGCGTAAGAACGTATTTTACTAGTAGCTTTCTTACTGGCGGAAAACTAATTTTGTAATCTCATTGAACAAATTACAAGTCTGTCTCTGGGAGAGAAGTGAAGGAACAAAGAAACCTTGTCAGACTAAGTTTTTTAGGATGATGTTATTCAAGCCTCACACCCTTGCCAGCAATCCCTCATTAATCATTCTATAAATGATTCATAAATGTTGTTATCGATCTCATATTGAGACAATGAAATTTTACTCATTCAGTGTCTGTTACTGTTCAGTTGCCTTTTCACAGAAACAAGAAAAAAGTATCTAGATGCATTTTAAAAAAATGAGAATGTAGTAAGGTTTGAGGAGAACTTAGGGATAAGTGTGATAAATAAACAAAGGCAAAAGTTACCAAGCAACTAAGGTTTCTTCCAGTTCTACCTCTGAGGAAGCAGGAGAGAGTCTTTTCAGCTTCAGTCAGAGGAAATTCAAGTTGCAGTCTCAGCTGTCTGTTTGGATCAACCACCCCAACTCTATTAGAATCCCAAATGCTCCATCCCTAGGATCTATGCATTACTCCGCTGGGGAGTAATACCAACATGGAAAAGAAAAAGCCTTGTTTTATCCTCCTTTCACCAGCAAAGTACTCCTGGCCACTTGGACCAGCTATTGCAGGTCTACAGGAACACCAGAATGGGTAATTTTAGAACATGATCTTTCTTGCACTGAAAGCAACATAACCTTATTTTGGTGTGCAGGCCCTTCGGGATCACACTTGCTCCAACAAAAGACAGAGGGCAAATGTCACCAGAAGTATACTCCAAAACTGAATTTGATAGGGAAGATCAATGATGAAAATAATTAAGTCTTTAAGCCTAGCTGCCCTACTAAGATGTACCAGAAAGCAGGCAGTCTGCCAAGCATCCCTGTGCTCTTTGCCCAACTCCAAGCCTTCAGGCCTGCTCCAGAAGAGCTATGTTCTCTCAGGCCATTTCCTCTGCCAGAGAGAGCACTTGAAACCTTGCTGGAGCTTGCTCCCTCTCCTGCAGCACCGGCTTATTAAAAGGACTGTATTCTGCCTGCTCCACAAACATAAATCCTCATTTTACATTGCCTTTTCTTTAACACTGAACATAAAAGACTGTACATTTTATTGGAATTTTATCTTTGCCTGGGCTCCTAACAACCCATACTGAACACACTATTATTATGGCCCCTTCTGGATTTAGAGGCATATAAGCTGTTTGTGTTTGGCTGCATACATTGGTATTTTTATGTTCTTACGTATCTTTATCTGCATAGTATCTCTGAATATGATTAAAATTGTTTCAAAAGACCACACTAAGATTTGATTCAAATAAAACTGTAGAAAAGTGATCTGCTACACACATACTTCCTTATCACTTGAACTTCTACATTCAGTGAGGGTTGAAATGTTTAATTTTGGCCATTTGTTTTAATTTGTCCATTACAGTAAAAAGGGCATGTCCCAGATTTGGCCTTGTGAAAAGGTAGTTTGCTCCAGTACAAATAGGTACCACACATAGCATTTTCACATCATAGAAACACTTCTCTCTTGTCTTCTTTCTTTTTCCCCTAATGTAAATTTTGCAACGCTAATTCCTTTCATAAGAGACATAGGGATAAGTGGTGGTTTACAGTTCAACCTTCCCCTGGTACCCATAAATATTTATTGTTTCTTGCCTTGTTTCAAGGCACAGATGAAATTCATCTTCCTGGGAGGGGGTGGAGAGGGAAGGGAAGTGGAGGGGCGAACATCATCTTTAAAGTATAAACGTGAAGAAAATGAAAACAGATGCACAGAGAGGAAAGGAGAAGCTGGTGGGAACACAGCAGGGCTGGAGCACATTTTTCCTGGGAGAGGGCCATGCCGTGCACTTCCTTGGGACACCCTGCGGGCAGATGACTCCCCTGTGGACATCTTCCCGGGCAGAGTGGGACAGCCGCCACAGCCAGAGAAGCAAGGAACAGGCTGGGAATGGGCCCCACTCCCCAGCCAGGCCCCTAGTGACGCCATCGCAATTGTCCCCTCTTCAGTTATCCATTCCAGCCAGGGAGGAACGTGCCTCCCAGTCGGAAAGCAGGAGAACAGTGTAGTGTGGCTCCCTCGCCCAGAGCCTCGGCGGGGCTGTGCGGTGGGGCCATGGCAGCCTGCCCCAGCGGGCACCGCCGTGTGAGGACAGGGCTTTCCAGGCCAACCGGCAGCAGGGAGGAGAAGGGGGAGGAGGTGCTGGGAGGGAGACCGGGAAACTGTAACTCATTGTGGATGAGCTGAACTGGCCGGGGTGGTGAGCGCTGGCGGCCCAGCACATCCATCAACCTGCTGAGCAGCCCGACAGGCTGGAGCCACGGCTGCTCCGTCTCTCCCCATGTTACGCGTGATCCAGCCCAACTGCGCCAAGACATTTGGCCCGGCCCAGCCCAGCGAGCTCCAGTCAGAGCAAACCATCCCAGACAACTTGGCCACGGCCGGCTGTCCACCCTGGGCTGCCTGCAGGGCTCAGCCCGATGTGGCTGTCTCATGACCCCCATGGCATGGAACCTAACCCCCATTCGACCCCTGCAGTGGTGCCCAGAATTAATTTAACCCGCTTTTGTCCACTCACATTAGGAACCCTTTTTGGTTTCACATCTGCTTTCAGTTGACCTAATACCCAGGCCCCACATCCCAATCTAGTGGGATGTCCCTGCCCATGGCAGGCAGGTTGGAGCTAGATGATCTTCAAGGTCCCTTCCAACCCCAAATATTCTGTGACTCTATGATTCTAATACCATCAACTCCAGCAGCGCTGTTCCCTCTGTTGAGGCAAGAGCCAGGTCCTCAGCCTTCCTCCAGGACTTCAAATGAATCAAAATGTTTTCATATTTATTTTTGCAGCCCTGCTGTAATGATACTGCTCTCTAGTATGGGACTATGAAATGCTTTCAACTCTCCATCAATGCCTTGCTTGGCAGAAGTGCCACAAACTGCCCCACAGCCACAGGGTGCAACAGGGCTTCTGCTGCTGCTCTCCCATTGCCACCTCTCGCTCCTCCACTCCGGGGCACTGCCCGACTTGGTCACTGTGACCATAACAGCTGTAAAAAACCAAAGTGCCTGGGCAGAAGCAAATATGTCTATTTGCAGCTTGTCCCCCTCACCCCCACTAATGGGGCGCTGGCGCAGGATGTGAAGGCGCTGGGCTTGCTGTGGTGCCTGATATGGATCAGCTGCAACACCTCCCCATGTCACAGGGCCTTAGCTCACAGCTCGTGCTCTAAACTTCCTGCACTTTGTCTGTTAAAAGCAGAGCCAGAATACTGCTTTATTGATGGGGGCTGAGAGAACTATTAGTCCAATTTCAAAGCTTTGCCTTGAAGGATTTCAGGATTTTTTTTTTTTGTGGTAGCAGTTGATTTAAGTAAGTTTTTTTTAAATACCTGTAATGGCACTTCCTAAATGTATGCCATTTTCCCCAGCATGGCAGACCAACTATAGAGGATACAAACCCATCTCTGATACATTTTCCACATAATTTCCAAATTTTCATTGATATTTTTGTTCTGTTGAAGCTTGTATGCCCTAACAACATGCCCATATAAATTATTTGATTCCTGTATTATTATTACTTATTACTGTGTAATGTGTTTTTTATTCTAAAGTAGAAGACATAATGAAACACGAACAACAGTTCTTTCATCTCTAAGATTCCCAATGCAAATTACAAGCTTTGGTCCTGCACTAGGAACATATCAATACTCAGGAGAGTAGTTAACATACTTTAGCTTTAGATATGTGCTCACATGTTCCTGAAGTCAACAGTACTTAAGTATACAATGAAAAAGGGGAGGGGAGCTTTTATAAGAATAAATCTTGAAATAAAGTGTTTTCCTGAAACTATCGCTTAAGGGGTATTCCTGTCTTAGAATTATTCCACCATCACCAAAATGTAGGGGTTCTTTTCTGAATTGGAACAAGGAAGTACATAGTGTATCAGAGGAGAAAATTAAATAGGATTCTGTTTTCAAATGAAATGAAAGGAGGGATTTTAGATGGCCTGATAGAATTATTCAAAGTGGACTTCTGCCAAGACAAAAGGATTAATAACAATATACTTAAAGAAATACACAATTAAGAGCTCAGTACAATATTCATCCAGGATCTGGAAGCTCTAATAGTACCACTTTAAGCTCTGTCATCCATACAATACCAGCTCAGGAGAACTAGAACAGACACAATGATGATTTCATCGTGATGTCTCTATCTTGATACAGTATGACAGTAATATATAATATATTGTGATATATTACCAGAATAGGAGAAAAGGAGGAAGTACAGGATATCTGATAAATTCACCTCTCAAACCTGAGATATTTGTACTACAAATACTTCTCGTAATATTTTAATTATTTTCCAAGAACCCTCAGCCTCTGATACCAAGCCAGTTCTGCCCTGTTCAGTTGCTGGATATGACAGGATAACATAACAAAATGATTCCCATTACCTTCAATAGGATATACTATTATGCACAATATAAAAGTTACCTCTCATGTTTATGAATGAGCACACCTCTGCAGAGTCAGGCTAACCTCTAGCACTTTGATCTTTCTGTGCATGTAATTAACACTATCAGCCTAGCTTTTTCCTAAATGACCCCTCTGCATTGAGGGTTGTGTTTTCTATTCTCAGCATTTATACAAGTGGAGAAGCTACAGCTATTATTAGTAGTCAATTTTAAAAGTGCCTTCACTGCAGTCACCAAGGGCCACTGTTTCTGCGAAGACACAAGATAGGTAGGAAACCAATGGAAGAATTAAATTCAGAGTAGTGCTCTTCGAGTGTGTAGTGTAGCTGCTGCATTCTTAAGAAATAACATCAGGCTTTCACTGGTGTCTGGAAAATATCATCTGCTGTGCAGGTACTCTCTCTGTCAGCTGTTGTGAAGGACAATACTGAAAGATTACATATGATGCGTCACACTAAAAGACTACTGTTCCATGAAACTTTTCTACTTCTAGTGCTACCTAATGTCAGAAATCCCAGTGTTGGGGTTTGAGACAACACACAATGAAAAACATCTAGAAAATGTGAAAGCATAAGGCTATGCTCTCTTAAATTTTGCATTCTTACCAATGCAACAAATAAGCAAAAATTCACGAAAAGTCTAAAAAAATATACATCAGAGAAGTTAATCCTGCACCTCTCAGAGGTGATTATACTTGCGACAACTTGGTTAAATCATTCACTGATGATTACAAGAAAGTTAAATCTAATAAAAGAGAAACATGTTCACCTTAGAAAACCTCTTCAAAAAGTTTAGTGAAATTGCTGTCTTAAGGTGAACCTATTAAAGTATGAGTATAGGCAAGTCTTGAAAAATACTTAGGGATTAAAAGTGCTTTACAAAATTGCTAGCAGTCACACAGCAGTATTTATGCTAGGTGACTGCTCTGTATTAAATGACATGGATCAAAAAGGCTTCAGCTAATCAGGTAACATCCAAATTACAATTGAATCCAAGCCAAAATCCTAGATCCAGATACCCACATCTTAGATATTTATGAAAACCAAATTCAAATGTAACATGGATTCAAAGCTAACAAAAGAATAGCTGTTGCTAGTTAGTGGACCTTTCATATATTATTAATTGTGAAGGAGCCTTGCCAGCTCTCATGGCATGGTTGTCCTGTGCTTGGCTCATAGAATAATCAGAATTTTTCTTGAAATATTTCTTGCTGGAGTCATGTGAATATAAACAAATCTCACCTTTCTCTGTATGTTCTTCTAACATTTCATAATGAATTCTCACAATAAAGTACTGTGTCTTTTCTGTGTGGAAAGGAAAATTCAGGGCCTTGTCTTGCTTCCTTTAAAGTCTACAGAGAAACTCCAGGTTTATTTTCATTAACTTTTGGCACAATACCTGGGCCTGCAATACAGTAAGTCTTGTGCAAGGACATACAACCCAAACTAACTGAGATACTGCACCTTAATAAGCCATTATCTATCCATTAAGTGGTAGTAGCTGGCTGGGGGGTGTGCTTCTACTGTGTCCAAACTGTGAGGTACTTTCAAAGTAGAATGCCTATTGTGTACCTGACATCAAAAGTGTCCCTGACTCAGGAGCTAGAGGAGGTTATAAGCAGGAGTAGAATTAATAGAAGAATCAGAATCCATTCCAAATCAGCCCTTTATAATCTTTAATTTAGTAGATAAATGACCCTCCATGTAAATGAAATACACAATAAATAAAGTTCACTTCAATTCTGGCCACTCAGGAAAAAAGTTACAAGTATTGGTCCACTGCTTCCACATCCATTTAGTAAAGCAGAAATAAGCCTATTGTAACAGGACATTGACAAAGGATCCGTATCTCCAGCTTTGCAAATGAACGTGCCTTTATGTTTAATTTTCCCTGAGTTCCTCTGCATTTAAGTACCAGCAGGAGACCATTATACTGTGACAGCACTCAGTTCTGATGACATTATCTTAAACTTTTCCCAGTTGTCCATCCTCACCCCTGTTGTGCTGCCGCCATCTATTAACATTCCACTGACAACAATGAAAGATGTTAGAGCAGAGTATGTTGATGCGGTAGCCAAGCTGAGATGCTTTCACCTGGTCATACACAAATGTCTGGCAGCAGCTATATAGTTAATTAGCTGGATCACATTGTGCCAGTTCCTCAGAAGGTTCTTCTGAGGTGCTTTGCATTCATAATTCAGGGATTCATAGTTTTTTATGGCCAGAACAAATCATTAGATCATCTGGCTGCCCCTTCTCTATTATAAAGGCCATACAATTGCATTCACTTACTTCTGTTGTTAACCCAATTACTTGTGTTTCACTGTCTTCCAAAAAAAGACATCCAAAGACTTCAAAAGACGGCAAACCCACTTCTCCCTTGGAAGTTTATCCCAACAGCTAATCACCTTAAGTATTACACAACTAATGTAGGCTTGGGACTAATAAAGCTTAGTCTCCTATGGCTTCGTGTTTCATGGTTGATTGACTCCGATGCCTAACAAGCTGTGAGCTCTGATTAAAGTTTCTTCCCATATACAGAACATTTTTAAGGTCTTTACCCCAACTACTTGTGGATCTTCTGTGTCTTACTAATGTGACAACCCTCAGATCATTATAGGTCTCTGTCAGGATTCTTCTAGGAGAGGTTTCATCTATTCTTGAACACATACTTTCATTAAACCTGTAGAAACATAATTGCTTTTCAGACCTCCCCTTCCCACCCTAACCCCCCACCCCATGCCAAGAGTGGCTGCAGAGAAACAAGTTCAAAAGTTATTGGAGGCACCTGTGCATGTACATGCATGCACAAATACACACAGCAGTTAATTGCATCTTTTTTTCTATTTTTTCTGAATAATTGTGCCTTGTTTCTTATTTATTTGCATTTGTTGCTGTCTTCCTTTCTAAGTCTTTCTTTTTCTTCTCAGTGTGATTTTCATCTCCAAATCAGAGTACCCATTAGCACCCAGAATTTGCTCTGTACTGATGACGTTAGTGTACTCTGTGTTCTTTTTAATGAACACCTAGAGTTACTTCTCTTTATTACCCTATTGTATTTTTTTCCAGGTTGGAAGAATTTTTATTTCTCTTTCCTGTACTATTGCTAGTTTTTCCTAGTGCAGATACCACGATGTGAACAAGGGCCCATATACCCAACAGTTTTCCTATAATCTTCCTAGTATGTTAGCTGATCTAATGAAAAAAAAATGCATCCCTTCCTACAAATCTTCCTTGTATCCTTAGACCACTGCAGTTACAACAACATTGCTAAGAAACAGGAACAGTATGCCATATTTTCAGTGTTAATCTCCCCAGTGTCAGATAGAGGTAAAACCACCTCCTTATGCTACTCACAACTCCCCTTCTTATATATCAAAGGATCACATCAGTCTTTTCCCAGAACATCTCACTGGGAACTCATGTTGAGTGACTTGTCTTCTTTGACCTCTAAATCCTTTCCAGAGCTTTCTAAGACACAGTCTTCCTATTGTTCAGACAGAAACCGCTAACGTTCCACAAAATACTATACCTATTACACTAGAAGAAAGGTTTGTTACAAAATATTATTTTGGACAGAAGAAAGAGTCCTTAGCCAAGTTTCTCAAAATCAATGTAAGAAATATCCACCAGAAATATTTAAAAATCAGGGAGACTGAACATAATATACTATATCTTAATACATTAAAATTCTGATTTGGTATTGCTGGAGAGATGGAAAGAGTAGAAATGGGACTATATGTGCCAATTTTTATGATTTATTTATTGGAGTGAGGAACAGAACAAAATACGTTTCAAAGTTCTATAATTTCCCCTCTTCTTTCCCACATTTTAGGCAGACTTTCATTCAGCAGTGGTGATGATCGGGCCTGTAGCTAGTAAACTGAAATTGTGTGAAACAAAAGTGGAGGCCATTTTGAAAACAGGAGGCTTGGCTTCCCTCTACCTTGGCTTCCATTCAGTAAGCAAGACAATAAAAATGAATCTGTATCTCACAGAGATGTTGAAAAATGTTCAGATTAACAACTTTGATGGTCTCAGAGAAAAGTAGATCTATAACCACAGAAAACGTGTTTTAATACTTTTTTTACTGCTTTGCATATCGTTCTTAACTAAATTATCTCTTTCAGAGTTCTTTTTATTAATCGGTTCTAACCCACCTAATAATGTCAGTTTTATTAATTAAAAGAGAAGTCACCTTTATGACACTATACTCTTTTGCATCTATAATGAGACCTAATACAGACTGACAAGAAAACTACTAATTTTCTTGTGGAAAAAAGTATGGTTAACTTTCACCGGGTCAGTTGACTAGAAAATAAAACTAAGCAATGTTCATTTTGGTGATAACATACCAGATCCTGAGACAACTATTCTGCTTGCAGACTAGCTCCTTGAAGGGCCATCTGCCTTCAGGAAAGGACTGAGAATGTTCAGCCCCTGTCAGATAAGAAGGAACTTGCTATGCCAAATCCAAACTTTGAGGAAACTTTTCAGAGAAAAGTCTCTGAGCAGGAAATACGCTTAGACAGCCTTTAGAGATAGTCCTGTCTGTCTCTTGTACCATATCATTTACCAAAAACATACATAGGTTTAAAAAAAAAACCAATAAGATGATGGTGATGGTTAAGAAAAGTTGTAGAAGGGGAGTGCTGATCAAGTTTACTTTGACTAAAGCTTACAGGCAAGAATAAATTTTAAATTACAGAGTAGTAATAAAGCTGTAGAACAATGGACTAAAGATTTGATTTTTCTTTACACTTTGTCTAAGAATATGCAAGAGACCCTCAAGGAAAGTAAGAATCAAGCCTTTTAACTGAGAGAAATTCATTAGTATTCTCTGTCCTAATGGTTCTAGCTGAGTTTAGTGGTTGCAAAGAACTGACGGTGCAAACACTAATACCCAGAAATTACTTACCTGCATCAAGTTATTTTCATGATCAGAACCCAATAATGGCTCATTTGTACAGCTATTAAGTAACAAACCAAATTAAAAAGTGAAGTTAGAAGAAGTTTAAGCTGAACCTGAGGCAGTACATAAATCCACTGAAATTGCAAAGCCAGCACTCATGGAGGAAGAAAGCCAAGGGAGGCAAACTAGGCTTCTAATTATGGAAGTTAATTAGCCCTATTTTTAATCAGAAGGGGGTCCTATTTAATATTCACCCAGGTTTTAGGTTACAATGATTTAAGATTCCAAACCAAAA
>WAAB01001925.1:62690-147923 GCA_013389865.1 Piaya cayana
AAAAAAGCCTGGAAATTTTGATTTAAAGCCTTAAGCAAAAAAAAAAATAAAAAAAGGACACGAAATCATACTAAGGCAGACTTAAGAATGTACCCATACTTGGAAAAATATTTCTCGTGAGACTACAAACAAAGAGGCATTAATTAGTAAGAGATAATTCTCATGTATTGCACAATGCATTCATCTCCCTCAACTCAGCACATTTTACTGAATGATAATGTCAACAACATAGGTCCTTATTGGTTAAAATTACATATGTATGATGCCTCTCAATTTTAAGACCATAATCTTAGGAGGGCTGAAACTGTATTAAGGCATAGGCAATAATAATGCCAAGAGTTTTTTAGTTCAATCTTTTGATACTAAACTTGAGGGAATTTTCTTTGCTTTTGTCAGCTTTGGGAATAAGACCATTGGAAACATCATCAATTAAAACTGCAGGTGCACAACTCCTCTGAAAATGACAACCTAAAGTAAAAGTTATGATCCCCCTGAAGTCAATATGGTGTGAGAATTATAGGAGGAAAGTTCAGGTACAACTTTTCAATAGGAAAAGCAAAATTTCCATTGTAACTTTTAGATGGAGGTTCATGAAAATGCTTAGTGGTGTGACTTCCTGTGACAGAGGAGAACTGTTGCCTTAGAGGTCTCCCCTAGTCTTGTATTCCTATAGTCTTTAGAAAACACCCAGTGACATCACCGCACCAGTGAGCTCTCTGTTTTCTGAATTTGACTGGAAATCTAGCTCTTTAGGTATTGGAAATAAACATTTGAAAATACAGCTTTTAACTTCTCTGCTTCTTTAGTCATTAAATAGGTACATCAGTAATACATTACACTTGCAGTTAGATTGATATATACCTTTGCAAAAAACTCAGTGATAGGGACAGAAAAAAAACCATTTTATTTTGCAATGCGCAGACAAAGTGACATTTTAACACAAAACAAAATACAAAGCAAAAGAGGCATGAGAAAGGAGTCTAGCAGTCCTAGCAGTCACTGACTGAAGAGAAATCTCTGGCAATCTTTAGCTGAGGTTGTCAGACAGCTCAAGGGAATCAAGGACAAGTATCTTTATCACTAAGCAATTAACCTCGAAGGTAGAAAATATACTTGTTAATACCATCTCTAACTATCCCTGATAAATTGTCTTCACCCTTTTTCCCACTCCTGTTCTCCACCCATCCTTTCTTTTTTTTTAAGTGACTACACCCTTTCACCTGCTTCACCCTCACCCCTTGCCAGCTTCACTGCTTAGAGCAATTCAGAGAACCCTGCCAGCAAACCTTCATCTCTTTCTGCTGCACTGCTCCACCACCCCACGGCCTCCCTGAAGAGACAGGGATTAGCAAGGGAACAGGTGAAACACGCTGAGAAGGCAGACAGAGGGAAGCTGCAGGTTCCCAGCTGGCAGCAGACAGAATAGGACATAACTTTTCTCCCACGAGACCTGAGTAACCCATAGCTAGATGGAGTTGCCCTCCAGTCACTATTCAGTTTTCCAGAGAAGATCAAAGGTGTAGCGTGGTACATTATGCAATGCTTCTTCAAAAAGTGAGATGCTATTGAAAAATCTGGTAAATGCAGAGCACTTTTGTGATAAAAATTATAATTGCCAATGAAGGTGCATTTGATAATTAAAACAAAAAGCTCTGAGGCATTCTAAGAGCAGAAATATAGGACCAAGAATCCCTTTGTAATATAAGGCAAACCCCTCACTCAATAATCTGTTAATGAAATTTATTTAATTAATTAATGGAAGTTAATGAACATTTAAATATATTGTGCCTTTGGCTATCACAAAGAAAGAAATATTCTGGTCAATTAATGCAATCAAATTACTTAAGGAACTGCAAAGAACTTTATTCCTAAAGTAAGCACAAAAAGTTATCTATTAAAAAATGTGCCTGAAATATAAAGAATAAGTACCTTGTGTGGGTATTGTTTGCACTGGAGATTGCTCTCATGTAAAAGCTCACTAGTTAATTGCAATTATAAGTGTACAACTTTTCATTAACACTCATATTTGTGTATGTAAATAATTGCATGGTAAAGCCAGAGAAAGTACTTGCTCCAAACCAAGCTACAGACAAGTGGTCCCTGAGATCAGAGCAACTACAGAATCACAGTGACCTGAACTGGAAGGGACCCACAAGAATCATCAAGTCCAACTCCTATCCCTGCATACGACAGCCCCAAAATTTACTAAGCACAATGCAATACACAATATATATGATGATATCAACAACTACACACATTTCACAGGAAGTTACATTTACCTATATTTGCTAGTGCACTAAAGCACAGTAAGAATTTTCCCCATGATTTTAAATCATAAATTTGAAACTATTTTTCCAATTATTATTTTTCAAATTAATTATTAGAAAACAATAACAAAAAGGCACAATATCTGAGACAGGAAAAGTCTATCACCAGCATCAGCCTAGGCAGAAATTTCAGATAGCACAAACCTCCTGGCCTTTTGCTTGCAGCAACTAATCATCTGAGCCAAAATCATGAAACATTCTGCATTGCCAAGTTACATGAAGAAAAATTAGATACGAATCATGTTTGTTTAACTTTTATTTAAAGATAGCAATAACTCCTTTGCGCTCTTTGGAAGCCTAAGGCTGCTTACAAGTTACACCTGTAACTTCCATTAGGTTAATAAGGTTATACCTACTCATTACGCTCAGTGTATTAATGGCTAATTATGTGTCTTCTTATTTAAAAGTGGATGCCCCCATACAGCTTGTGGGGGATATGGGAGGAGAGAGGATGATCTAATTAGAGAGAAAAAGTTCATATGTGTGAAGTGAAAAAGTAATCACGTATACACAAAGGGTTCTTAGAGGTTAAATATTTCAGGTTAGAAGGGTATTCATTATAGTATATTTAGACTACATGAATGTGCAGGTGGAATAAAGGCAAAGCACTGATAATTGTAACTTTCAGCAGCCTTTCACTTCAAGGATGCTTGTGGTATCACAGTGAATTTCTTCAGTGGCAGTTTAGTCTTCCAGTCTAGAGCACTCATACGTGCCCATAGCATGTAAAAGCACAAAATGTACAAAATATCTATTCCCAACTTGCCTTTTGAGATATTATTAAATTCAGGTCATTCTAACTGGAGTTAGACAAAATTTGCAGCCACAGTCCCTTTTCAGAACAGAAATGTTGAAATACGCCATGTAATGTGTAGCCATTTTCCTGATTGCTTTGTGAACAGGGAAAACAAGTATATTTTAAAACATTTTATGTATAAATACTATTCAACGATGCAGGCATCTTAACAATGTTCAATGTGAAACATTTTGATCCCTGGCTTAAAGAAAGCTTTATTTTTTAATTTTCTTGAAGTTATTTCCTGAGTAGTAAAAATATCATCCTCAAAATCTTATCTGACCTCCTTCCATTCAGTTTTTTGAAACAGCTAGCAAGTAAAATAACCCATCCTTCACAAAGTTCTTTGTCCTAAACACAGAACTTCTCAGGCAGTGCTTAGCCTGTTGAACCCCATTTAATCACCACTACCAAAGCACAGTTATGGTGTCATGCAAAAGATAATGTCACTGAGTCTGTAGGTATGAGAAAGAGGATTTGTTTAACTTGATTTTTTTTTATCCTTATAGCAATGAGAAATACCTTGAGGCAAAAACTTTTTTTTTTTTGCTTTGTTTTAATTTTTCCTTAAGCAAAAAGGAGGGGGACTCATTTGTTAGGTGTGTGAGACTTTGCTGGTCTGGTTTTACAATACACCATTTAGTCTTTGGTGAGGCTTGTTAAACCCTGAAAGAAAAGTCATGCATTGACTGAGTGACGCCACCCTGAGGTCGATTCCCAAGGGAAAATAGACTCCGTCCTGCCTTAGAATTGTTAGGGTGACCAAGAACACCTTCTAGCAAGTGATAGTGAACCAAACCTTGGCAAGCTGCATAATAACATTAAACCCAATGATCTAATTATTCACCTCTAATATAAAGGGCAGGGTTCCATGGGAAATCAGGAGCAAGACTGAGAAATACACCCAGCAAATACATTTCACAATACAAACGAAGGCAGGTTGTCAAGACTCTACCCTGGGAAAATTAACTTATGAAGCTGTCCTGTGCATCCACTGTGCCCAGTTCAGAATGATTTTACATTTATGCAGGGAGGAGCTTTAAAGCACCAAATTATCAGCCTTGAACAATTTGTTTAAAATATCACTTTTATTTGTGGCATCTCAGAGGTCTTTGATTTTTTATTATTTGTGGAGATATAAACATAGCATAGGAATTTAAATGAACCCCTACTGACTTTTAAACATAACAGAAAGTTGCGGGTGAAAAAATGGTATCTTTATGCCAATGAGAAAGTCAGCAGCGCTCAAGATGACATATAAGACCTTTCTCCATTGTTATACTTCTTTTAGATGATCAATTCTTCATTTTATATTCTGTGTAATCTAGTGTCTTGCCATGTAGCAATTATTTACTGTGTAAAGGTACAAATTTCCAATTATATCCCACTGAAAATGTTTACATGCTCACTCATTTGTACACCTAAAATTTTGTATTTGTTTGTGAAGGAATAGTTACATGTGCCAAAGAAGTGATTGTTCTATACCCTTTGTACACAGAAAATAGATTTTTCTGCAACTATATTTCAAACTGTGGAATATTTGAACTGTAGCCCAAGTAATTGCCTGAGCAGTCTACTGGGAATGTGCATATTAGAAAAAGTAGTACAATAATCTCTTCCAAATAGATATTAAAAACAAAATTACAGAACATGGTCCAGATCCTCAGCTGTTACAAATTGGTGGCTGTTACAAGGCTCTCTGACTTCATGTGTGCGAAGTCTGTGCTCCAAGAGAAATCTTATAGTGAATTTACAGATTACTGAAAAATGAGGTTCAGAGTTGAAACACAGGTGGTATTCACACCATCTCCTTCAAAGTCCTTTAGGTATTAATCCTTTAGTCCTTTAGTCATCTCTGAATCATGCCAGCCTTCTCTACATCAGCTATACAAGGAATCTGGCTTCCTCCAAACTGCACCTTAACAGACAACAAAAGTAGTCTCAGCCATATAACATAAATGCCCTAAATACCGCAAAAAAAAAAAAGGTCATGTCTTCTGTCAGTATAAGTTAATTGCTAGAAAGCTCCTGCTTTCAAGCAAAGTAACTATCAAGCCCCTTTCTTGTAGAAGTTGTGGTTATTTGCAAAATCAAAGCAATTGTTGCACCAATTTCTGCATCACTTTCTAATTTCTCTGTTATTCTCTTAATTAAAAAGTGTTCTGAATGATGTCTTGATGTCTATAATAAGAAAGTTTTTTACTTTCTTCTAATGATGGTCTAATTCCTATGTAGTAACCAACTGACTAACACAGGGAAATCCCAATCTTTCAGCTCCATTGTATAATTTATACAATATGTTCAACACTTTCCCACATAATAAACGTGGGAATCCCTCACAATCAGTCCAAGGTTTGAGGGTTTTTTTGTATGAATCATGTTCACTGCATCCTGACTTTACCACACCCCCAGCTACTTCTGCTGGGAGCCAAAGAGTTACTGCAATCATCACTGGTAGGAGATACCATGTGCAAAGGCATTATTTACGGTAAGATGCTGTGAAGATGAGAGGCAGAGTCTGATAACTTTATCTCAGAGGGTACCTGGGAAAGACTCCTCTAGGTCTATTTAAAAGCGTAACTTTAAATAATGAATAAATTAAGAGATATTATCATTGAAATATTACTTCTTGCTATGGCAAATCTTTCATGTAACCCTTAGCCAGGTTCTGTTTATTGAAGGTAATGCTCATTTGAATAGTTTGGGAAAGAAGTGCTTTCACTGTACCTGTTATTCAATTTGACAGTTCTTTGCAACAGAGAAAAAAGTCATGTTCAAACTTGTACAGAGAGATGTCATTGTCTTGTCTTTAGAAAAGATATTCAAGATACCTCTGGTAATGTTCACATGCATTTAGCCTTCCTGACCAGCAATTTTACTCTTTGGCAGCAGTTTTTGTTAAAAAAGGGGTTAGGGTGTATGTATGTGAATGACAACAGATTGTCCCATTATTAATGCAAATCTGACAATTTTAATCAGCTCTCAAAAACTACTTTCTAAATTCCACTTAGCGTAGTTGCCTGTATCATAGATGTCTCCACTATACATGTATTCCTACTGCTTAGAGCCCTCATAAATGTACAAGCATATCATACAGATAATCATCTCTCTGTCTTTTCCCTGTCATATGTATTTCATTTCTTTTATATTATATTGTCAGATTAATCCCAGCTCCACCTATTGCAAAGTGGGAATAAGAGTTTGTCAAGGCTTTAGGCACCCAGTCAGTGCAAATCTGAGCACCTGACTTAGACTTATGCTCTGAGTCATTTTCTGGAAGAACTTCCTAGATCCACACCTGTCTGTTGACTCCAGAGGGAACCAAATCTGGGAACTAGGCAGCTAATCTAGCCACTTAATTCAGAATCCAGATTCTGAATGTTGAATAAAGCCACTCAGAGTTATGGGAAAAGAAAGAAATTAAGAACAGAAAAGGATCTGTACCACATTTATAAGAGCAAGTATTTAGAGAGTTTCTGTCTTGTTAAATCTAGGTTTTGAAGGGCTAGGAGACATTCATAACAGGAACTGCTTTTACACTATTATGCGAAGGTTCAGTAGCCACAATCCAGTCACTTGTTCTGTTCAGTGTTAGGAGTTTGCCTTGTCTGCATTTAATGTACAAAGCAAGGGGTTCAGAAATATGGATCCTGAGTTAGGTTCTTATCTGCATCGCTGATTCAGTTTGTAATATTAAGCAAGTCAAGTAAGTTGTATGAGCCAGGCATCACAGACTTCTCCACATCACAGAAATGCTGTTTGGCTGAATTAATTTATGATTATGAAGCACTTTAACTTTTTTTGAGAAGCCAGTGCAGTAGTACGAAAATCAGTTTCTACTGGGCTCCAGGGGAGTTGGGATCCACAACACTGTGGCAATCAATCAGTGGTGTTACACAGAGTTAGGGGACTGTGCCTCCCTGAAAGACAAGCATACACAAATCTTAAGAAATTGTTTATTCCAGCTGTAATAGGAAACTTTTGTATATAATTTCCCTGCTTACTCAGAGGCACTGTAACATCTGTCAGACCAGGCCTAGCACTGAGCCATACAGATCTGAGGAGAGAAACACATGCCCCATATCCTGATAACAGCTCATCCACTGCTGCTGCGAGACTCAGTGAGTACACATGACACACCAAGCTCTGTTCCACCAGCATACAGCTAGTCTTCATGGACCAAATCCAAACTTGCACAGGTGTATATAAGAGCCATTCAATCTGTTCAATGCTTTTTATGACATTTCAGCCACAATTGCATAGCACTCTTCCTTTAAACCATTCAAGAAGTGACTGTGGACTGAAGCCAAAAGGTCTTTACCTTCCATTCCATGCTTCTTTGAGAAACAGTGTTTTGGTCAGCGTCCTTTGCTATTGTATCAATGGCTCTGAACTTCATTTCCTTCCATCTCCTTGCCCGTTCAGACAGTACTAGTCAGGTCAAAAAGTAGTTATCACATTTGGCATTGTTCAGGGCAAAGTTGCTTAAGGTGGTCCACGCTTTTCTTTTAGATTCCTGATTTCAGTCAAAATCTATCTAGCTCTGCAGTAAAACTACTGCAGCTTTAACTCCCAAACCACTAAACCATTCTTCTTTCTTTTGTTTTTACTTCATAACTGCTGTTCATGGAATTGTTCTTTTCTCCTAGTTTTATCCATTTATGCTTCCTCTCCACTCTTACCCATCAACTTTTATCTATAAAACTTTGGGCATCTGGTAACATCCAATGCTGCCAATTTTTCTTATGAGAGCAATCAGGCTCGGAGTGCAACAATGTCAGTAACCACAATCACAGGCAATTTTAAATATTATACTTCCCTCTTACACAACAGGGACACTTTTCCCAGCCTAAATTAAAAAAAAACTTTAAAAAAATTAGAACCTGAAAAAGCTTATAATCAAAAATCTGAATTTTAGCCCAGTCAGAAAATTAATGCAGTGCTTTTAATTTTTATTCTTTGCACATACAGACACCTATGTGTGTTCACACATCTACACTTCAGAGTACTTTATCACTTCAGTCATAATTTAGAAATTTTAAAAGGCATGCAATGCAAAATATTGCAATTGATTGCAGTCTATTTCTATCGCCCAAAGACTTTGGAAACATAAGTAATATTGTATTCCTTATCTGCCTTATTTCCTTCTCTTTCTGTATTATAATATATTTTGCACCCTGACAGAGGATTAATCACCTGATGGGAATACCACAGACTGCAGAGATCTGCTGGGAAATATATTTCTGAATGACTTCACACTAGTCAGAAATTCATGATGTCCATGATTTATTGTCTCTGGTGAATTTCTCATTGCTGTTGAGAATTTAAACTAGTTCAGCTGCTCCTAGTGATGAGGCACAGAAGACAAACGCAAGGCCACAGTAATGTCTGTGAGGCTCAGATTTGGAAAGCATCTTTTCCAAAATGCACAGAAAAATTATATAGACCTAAGAAGAAGTGCAGCTTACTTTTCAGCTGTTTCCACATTCCTTCCTGACTCAGCCACAAAGCCCTATATGTAGTAAAAAGATAGAACTATGGCCAAAACCTTAAGTCCTCCTTCAATCTTCATCTCATTATAACACAGCAAACTACCTTCCATGTAATAAGATAACATGGAAAAGCAGAATTAAAAACAAGCCCAAGATGTCAGGACTGCTCTTTGGCATGTTCAGGAGATACCAAATGGGAGTTGAAAAAGGGAGCAGCTCAGGGTAAATGACACTGTTGGACAGATGGGTTTTATATACCCAAGAGGACAGAAAGATTCAGTTATCAGTCAAAAGCAAAGGCAGATGGTAACATGATACAAATTCTGCCTTGAATAAAGATTCCAGGTACAGAGCCCTGATCAGAATGAGTGAATATAGCTTGGCTGACTTTGCTCAATGTTTCAACTCATTTTTCAAGCAGTTTGTGTTTTTTAGTATCTTCCTCATTATTCAGTTCTGATATTCAGTGCTTCAGCCTTTTATATGGTTAGGGATCATAAATCATTAAACCAGTGTTTATTCATACAAAATAAGCACTTAACATCTTGCAATCTCTAAACATACTTCACTGAAATATACAACATTGGGTTTGGACCCAAAAGACTTTTAAAGGCTGTCTTCACTTAGAAATGTCATAAAAGGACTAAAAATAGTCTATCTAGTTGCCATGTTTTAGGTGCTAAAAAGTAAAACATATTTGATGTTTGAGTAAAGTTCTGATTCCTCACTCATTTTCCCCTGTGTAAAGGGGCAAAACCTCCTACAATTTGCATTTGTACAATTGCAAATGACAATGCTAAGGGAAAGTACTGGAATCTAAGGTTATCAACCAATCAGCTAAGCTAGAGAGTCAAGCAGTTGCTTCTCTATAGTTATATAAATGTAAGAGACTTATGAGTTTGAGGGCACAGCAAAGACAGAGAATTGAAGCAACGCTTGACCTAGGAGAAAAGAAACAGGAAAGGGAATCATATTGGGAGATTAATAGGTTCGGGTTTCTTTCCTCTATTATTCCCATACAGTCCAGATCTGTCTGTCCTCCATTTTGAGCATTTAGATGTTCCCCTGCAATGACGAGAGGTTTCATCTTCTTTTAGCTTTCACATTCACTCTTTCAGAAGGTTTGCTTTGCCCAAATTCTTTGACAAGGAGTCAAGATTTGAAATCACAACTCCATTGAAGTCAGTGGGAAATTTGCCATTCACCATAATGGAGCCAGGATTTCACAAAAAGTTTATATACATAGAAGACCAGACTGAATCTAGTCCAGTGTTTGTGAAGTGCTTTGAAGTAGAGAGTGTTGCAGCACTGAAAGTAGTGCTGCTATTATTACTGCTATTGAGTGCATGACAGAAAAGAAAGGTAGAAACCTCAGAGTGAACTGGAAGGAAATACTGATTCTGCAGTCTTTCTCAGAGGTCAGTACATGACATTTTTCTACACAGTTTCCTTTAAAAGTGTCTAGTAAAATTCTTTTTAACCTAAGCACTTTCTTGGCATGTTAATCAGAAGCAGAACTTCCTACCAAGTACAGCCAACCTGACTGAAAACGTCCTATCTTTTCCTTTGTGTACTTTTCCTAGAGCTTTATTACTGCTCTCTAAGGTTTAACTGAAATACTCTACAGAGAGTATAAAATGTTTTCAGAAACACAGCAAAAGCCCAAGTGAGAAGGAAAAAACAATGGTTTCCTTTCAGACTGACAGTTCCTTCTCTGAACTACCTATGGCCTTTTCACTCCACTGGCCCATGGAAACGAAAGCCTGGGATTCAGTAAATGTTGGCGAGAATAAGCTGTTTCAATTGCTTGGTGCTGTTGTGCATGCATTACCACTAGACAAGACAACAGTTGATCATCAAGGAAAGTAAGTCCTCTCCCATGATCTCATTAACTATTTTTTTTTCTGTGACAGACTCATTCAAAATTCTTTTCAAGTTACATGGACAACACAACAGTCAGGAAATGTGCTAGCTGCTACCAAAGAAACTAGCATTGGGGTTTTGGCTGTTATTTCACCCCGGTATCTTCAGATCACAGTCCCTGCAGTTCCCCCAAACATCCTGCTCATTAGAAAAGAACGTTCCCTGTAGGGTTCAGGCACCCAGGGACAGATCTTCAACTGGTGCGAACTCTCAGTGCTCTGTTAACCTCAGGCAACCCAAAGTTTTAGGTTGCAGAGGATTTATCAGCAACTCAGCAGCTGTGAGAAGAGCACAGGGTTAGGTCAGAGAGTGAACAGGCCAGCAACTGTGATTCAGTCATTGGCACACTCAGCTCAGCTGAGAATTCCCAACCACATCCTACAAAAGGGAGATTTTACATCTTGATTAATTTCAAATTACACTGTCTTCTTTCAGTCTCTACCTTTTTTGGTTATCATAGTGCACAGAAATGGTCCCAGTGGCTGAGATTTACACAGTTGAGTTCCTAGACTCTGATCTTAATCATGTGGCCTGTGACAGAAACAGTGACAAATTACTGCTATCAGTCAGCTACAAAGAAAGGACAAACTTGTATAGTTTCCCAAGTATAATCCACTGCACTGCAATCCAAATAAAGTCAGTGATACAAAATATGCTATTAAATACTCCAGTAAATATTAATTAGGCATAATTGCAGCTGAAAAGAAATGTTAAATAGCTAAGAATTTTCTGAAAATTGTTTCTACATTTTCTGCTCTTAACCCAGGTGTCACTCACTAACAAGCTATTGCTGCTGAGCCACAGCACAATAGGTTTTAGCTGTGCTTGGGAGACTTACTTGCATTTTACATCTCTGAGCACCACACTTAATCCAGGACTGAGTTTCATACTTTTAAGTATGTGAGACAAAGCTAGATTCTCCAATGCAGATATCTCAATCTACGTAAGCCTCAATGCTATATGAAGATACTTCAATAAAGATATCTGTGTAGGCAACAATCATGTCTTAATAGCTTTGACTCAGTTCTGCATCAATCCACCTGTACAGTTTCTGGATTGGAGTCTGCAATGGATCTTATCTCTACATGGACAACACCTTTTGCAGCAGAGGAGATCACAATTATCTGTATTCAATCATGTCAGCACCTCACTGATAGTCATACAATTATTTTTCAATAAGTCTCTTTGGAAAAGGAGATCACTTCTTTGTAAACTGAAATATGGATTTAAATGCTCAACTTTATACAGACAGATAGATTTTAAAACACTGACAACAGTGAATAAGTATGTTAACAAGAGCAAAATCAAAAATAACCACCTACCTAAGTATTTGCTATAAATAAATATACATATTTCCTATTTAAGCTTACTAGCATGAAATACTAGGTTCAGATGTAGTGTTTCAACCAATAAACACTTTCTTAAAGGAAGATAGGACAGGCTTTTCCAACATTCATCACAATCAAACTCAGCAGCTGCCTATGTTCAGGACAATTATATCACCCTTAGCTCTTAGCTCCGCTTTTCATGGCTTGTGACATAAAAGGAAGATAACAGGGTCCACTCTCCTTTCTTAGGAAGATATACAACACTGCACAAATAAATACTCCCTTCGTGTAGCACTGCTCTTAAGCATCAATGTGTGATTTCAAGAACACAATTTGTTTTTTTACTCCAACAGAAGAGCCAAGGGGGAAATGTAGAAAAAGAGAAAGACAGAGAGGTATCCATCCCTTTCTGTACCCTCAGAAACCACACAAATATCTTGGGCTACAGAGACTTAACAAAAAGCATAGGTAGTTTGCAGTCAATAATCTAGTATTTTACCATTCTCTGAAATCAGCTGTAACATCCTTATGGATTTCAGTAAGGTCAGAATTTCATTCACTCTGGTTGTCCCTGACAGAGAAAGTCCAATGTTTTGCTAAATTAACTTCTTAATGGGGCCGGTTCTCCATTTTCAGGCATTTAGGACAGCAAAAGACCTGCTGCTGCTAACAGCCCTTTGAGGTGCCAGCACTCTACTGCTTCCAGGCCCATCCTGCCTTTAGGGGGTCACATTTGTTCACAACCCCATGACTGAATATTACGTCTCAACGTATCTTCCCTGCCTTCCCTACTGCTGAGAACACACAGGCATCTTCTAGAAATGCATCTCTCCTTCTCGGCAGCTCTGAAGGCCTGTGGTGGGTCGGCTCCACTGATCAGCTGGAGATTTTGTTTAGAAGGCTTCTTTATGCTGTTTATGTTGCTGTCAAGTCTAGCTCACCACAGACCTAACACTGCCACCTCTTTATTTACATACCTCCACTCCAGGACATTATAACCTTCCTCAACTAACAGTGCCCAGTGTGTGAAGGCACAGCTTCTCTTTTTATTTTTATAAGGTTTGTTAACCACATTGCTATAAGATATTCATTCAAATTCCACCCAAACAGACCTCTTGCTGTCAGCATTTAATTATGCTTGCATTCCTATGTAAACAGAGCATTAGCCAAAATAGAGCCTATTATAGAAGATAAGGTCAGGCTCATCTTTACAAGAAAAGGAAGCTTTGGAAGCTTCTGTACTTTTGACAAGAACAACTTTCTAAATGCAAGAAGAAAAGGTAGAGAATTGAGCATGTTCTGCTGGGGATAAATCATGCTATTGGAAGTAGTACTCTGTCTTTATGTATCTTTCTAAGGAAGTGAATATGAAATATGTCCTTGTAAGACTACAAGGTCTTTTCAGACTCCCCTTGAAGATGAATACACACTTAAGATCACTCTTTTTAAAGATTCACAGCTCAGGAAAGATTTCAAGCAAGTTCTTCTCCCAAGGTGGGTATCAAATTATTTGACAGTCCTCAGTTTGGCTCGTGCATGTAAACATCTGGAGAAACATTATGTTCTAAGTTTAACCACAGGTTTTATATCATCAGATAAGCATACATTTTAAACCCTCATTTAAATCTTAAAATACTGAAATCTCATCAATTCAAATGTGTCCCCAGTCTTCTAAGTATAAATGTCCATTTCCCTTTCAAATAGGTTTAGAAAAATAACATAATCCTTAAAATAAGAATGTCAGATTCCACTGTACTTAGATTGACAGGAATCACAGCAAGCCTCATGTGATTTTTCCTCACCAAGATGAGTCTTAACTCAATTGTGAGATTTTCTGTGACCTCCAATCTAGATTCTTGTGAAAGGTCATATAGATCTAATGCAGAGGCTCACCTTTTACTGTAGTGGAACATCGTCGTTAACTTCAGATTCCCAGCTAGCATTCTTAGTAACCAGAGCAAGAGAGAGAACTGAAATCATACTGAATGGCTACAGAGCTATTTCCATGATAGCAACCTTTGAAGTTAAATTTTTGCAAGTTTCTGGATTATGAGAAATTACATCAGCTATTTTAGTCCTTTTGGTTATATTCCATTCAGCTGAACAGGAATTAAATATCAGTTAACCTGCTTCTGATCCAGAAATCTATAGAGAACACAATTCAGCATATTACAAATGAGACTTGACATGCTATATTCCTGTGGCACAACTTGCCTTGACAATACAATCTCAATTTATCCAAAGGTTCCTACTTTTCTAGTAGTGTAAAAAGTAAGTATCAGAATAATTTTTGCTGTAACAGTTTACATGGATCACACAAATTCTTCTTTCTGAGACACCAGTAGAAAATCAGAGCAGAATTTGGCTCACTGTATTTTTACTTGTAAACCTCTAGGTACCCTAAAAATACTTCACAATAAAATAATAATAAAGCATTTGCAATTATTTTCTTGTTGAGCATTGCCTCTGTACTGTGATATAATTCACCTGTGCTGTTTGACCTAAAGGTAACTTTGGCAGTTGAAGCTGAGGTGTGTCCTCACAGATCTGCCCTATTATCTAACATTGCCTACTGCTGCTTTGGAGAAGTGTGAAAATTATTTGCATTATATATAAAACCAATTTTATACAAAGCATGCTGAACAAATGTTTTCCACTGTATGCTTTAAAAAAAATACATATTATTTGTCTGGAAATGCTTTTATAAACAACAGGTCTCATTGACAGCAAAATTGAAATGCTCTAATGAATTTTTAATGTCTTAAGTTGTTTAACTGGATCTTATTACAAAGAAGCTGAAGACACAGAAGCATGATGTTTCCCCTACTGGCACATTTAAGAAATAAGCAGAGGCATGCCAAGAAAATGTTCTGCTTTCAAAACAAGGTTCCAAGACTGAACTCTGGTGAAAAAATAAAAAGCATTTTGTCATGGTTTCTAGAATTAAACTACTGCTGTTGATTTGAAATCTGTATTATCATTTCCTCAAACCAGCTGCACTTTCTTCTGTCCTTTACCTCACTGCTGGTATGATATTGCATCTGTGACTGTCTGGCAGGTGGCAGAAACTGATCACATTTGAAGATAAATTAAAGGTCAGACATCTGAGTGCACAGACAGTATAAGGGAAAATCTCCTGTTAAAACAAGTGTGCCCTTTCTCTTTGAATTTAAAACATTATTTTCAGGACAATGCTGTGTTTTAGTGATCACTGTTGCCGCACAGGCCTACTAACCACAGCAATCCTTCCACTCTGTTCAATAATCCTGTACTGAGCAACAATACTGAATGGAGAAAATTCACTTTAAAAATTTTCTTCAGGTCATCCATGCAGTGCTATTGCATTAGCAACAACCTGACATCTGCTGCAGGTTTATATCTTGATTGCAGTCCTGAGCAATAGAAACCTAGGTGAATTAAGATGATAAATCGTTACAGATTCCTACAGATTGCTCTTTGTCTGGCAACCAATTTGTGCTTTGAGAAGCCTCCCAGCTTGCCTTGAGGCTTTCTTTGCTTAAAAAAACCTATGTATTATCATCACCAGCAAAACAATGGAGTTGGCTGCAGGCACAGTGGTAACACAGTGCACAAACAGAGACAAACAGCCCCCATGTAGAGTTTACAGAGCCACAGTCATGAGGAGTGTAATACAATGAGGCCTGCAGAGCGCTAATGCATACTGGGGTTGCTGTGCCAGTGCTCCACTCAACAGGCTACATCTCCTGGCAAAGTGTCAGGGTAGCTTTAGTGCTGGTCAGAAAGCCAAGCTACTTGCTCAGTTTCCTCATGTAAGGAGAGGAGTAATACAGTGGAGATAGGAAGAGCTTCAAAGCATACAAGGACACAAGGGCATTAAAACTGTTTCAATACTTTAAAAAAAATTAAAAAAATTAAAAAGAGCTGTTTTCTTCCTGCAAAGCCCTTTCTTAAGATAGTGAATAAGGTCCCAAAGTTCACCTGCCCATAGATTTCCTTGAATGAGAAATAACACGTAGAAAGTGTGTGTCTTCTTCCCTGAATAGACTCCAGAGTGTGTAAGTACGTACCTCATCCTCCCCCACATTTGTTTGTTTTATCCATGTGTTATTGCCCCATATTTGATTATTAATTGAAATCATTCTCCTGGAGCTGCACTCTGAGCTTTTTAAACTTAAGTGTTTGAATAAGGCCTGTCACTACAGGAAGGATGTAGAGGGCACTGAATTCCCCAGCTGCCACCCATCACCCTTTCCCCCTCCCTGCACCTCAGAGCCAGTGAGCAGCTTGGATGCAAACAGGGAGTGCCCTAAGCAGCTCCTACCTCTTCCCTGTTTCTCCTGCTGAGTAGTTTCCATGCAGGAGACAAGAGAAGAGTGGCTTTGTTGCTTGATTTCGAATTGAATGAGCCTGAGGGCAAACAGAATTGTTCGTTGGGCTCTGCCTAAGTCTACAGTGGTACATTAGTAGAGGATGGATTCCTCCATCATACAGAGCCACAAAGGAGAATCAGGCAAATATGGGGGGGGAAAGGGTCGTGTGGCTCCCTGATTCTCGCTGTCCCAGACACAATGCCTGGTTAAAAAAGTTATCCTAATTTTTCCCAGATGAGTATCCCAAGGAACTGTGTGCAGTCCTACAATGTATTTCTTCTGGAAGTGTTTGCAGAAATACAATGTTTTGGCAGTACTCTAAAGCTGGGAAGTCCCCCCTTTCAGAAGACTTTCCAGGAAAGGGCATCTGGGGGTGATTTCCACTCCCTCTGGACTGGCTGAACTGACAATGAAATAACCTGTTGAAGTCTTGGGCTGAGAAGGAGCTTCCCCCCTCCAATCAAGTGTCATGCAGAGCAAACTAAGACTCTTCTGTTCAGCCTACAGCATTTCCCTCCACCACTGCCAGAGCATGACAAAAGCCATCAGGCAGCAGAGCTGGGAACATCCATATTTCCTGTTCACTGTTCTCAAGAGAATAGAATATAAATCTTTTAAATGTATAGCATGTTTCTTAAGAAGTTGTTGATTTTTTTCCTGAATTACTCCAATAAGCCATTTGCACTTGATAATTTAACTGATAAGAGGGCTGTTTCAGGGTACGAAATTTGCTGCTTCATTCTTCCCAACATGTGGAAATTTCATTTTAAGAACAGGTTTTCAACTTCAAAGCTTTATAACCTGACATGAAACATAGCACACACAAACCACCCATTCTTCTTATTTTGGTCATTTGCAAAGCCCAAAAGCAGTGTGGAGCCAGATGACAGTAAAGGGGATTGAAAAAGAATTTCTGTGTGGGCTTCTGCTGCAGCCAGATTAGATGAGGGAATTAGAGACAGGGTGTGGTTCCCACCTAAAATGCCTCTCCTGGAGTTCACAGACCTTCACACTGCCTTATTAATGCACACTTCCCTCTCTCCTTCCAAATATGCAAACTGCACCCTCTCCTAGGTCCCTCCTTAGCTTAAGGGTGCTGGCATGTTCTCTGCTGACTTTCTGGAACCCAGGGATTTCCAATTATTTCCACATCTTCCTCCTGTTTCTTTTCTAGCTGTGGTGCCTCTGGGCTGCCTGCTTGACTTCCCACTCTGCATGACAAGGGCAGAAAGGCCAAAAATTAAGAGAGCGATATTTGCACAAAGCAGAAGGGAAAAGGAACAAATAGAAATTGCCTGAGGCCAGATCTGCTTATTCTATCTTGCCCTTCTCTCCAACAAGGCAGCCTTCATGTCTCCTCAGGTTCCTGTTAAGTTTCCCAGCTACCTTCAGCATCCAGCTGTCTCTCTTGCAGTTTTTAGGATGAGAGGAGTGTCTTCTTTGCCTTTAGGCACATATGGCTGCATCAGGGTGAGGTACAGGCAGCATGTTCTATTAGAGCATATGGCATAACACAGTGCAGCACATCTGAGAAGTCTGGAACATACTATTGAAATCTTTGAAATGATTGCATCAGGTGACACCCCCCAGATCAAAAACCCATCCCAATTTAGATAGGTGATTACTGTAGAGCCTGCACCTCAGGCCCATCTGTCACTCAGTCTAGCAATTCCCTCACCTAGGTATCAGCTTAGCCCAACAACACAGCCCTAACTCATGCTCTTGGATTTCTGATGCTTTCTTAACTCCTCTTCCATTCTGTGGTGTCTCAGAGATACTCCTGACTCCATACCTTCCAGACTAGAAAGCTGGTGGCTATACACTGTCCTCCAAGGACTTCCCTGGTCAAGGCTGCAGAGGACCTCCACCTCCTTGCGTGCTGTGGGTATTACTGCAAACAATGCCCTTCACCCTGTGCTCAAAGCAAGTATTGCAGAGAGGGAAGGGAAAGGAAGGAAAAAGAGATAGCAAACTGAACTTATTGTACACAAGAAGGGTGAGGGAAGCACAGAAAAAAGCTGACCTGAGCTGCAGAGCTCTTTTAGTTTCCTCTTTCTCCTGTAAAGGTGATTTCTGTTGTTCCCACTCTTCTCCACACCGCTCCCACTACTGTAGTCCAACTCCTACCGCTAAAAGAAGGGGGAGAGCTGTGGTTGACTTTTGCAGAAGCTCTGGTTTGATACTTTTCTGTAGCAAGTCAGTCAAATCAAAGCAGCACTTCCCACTCCAGCTGGGAGTCTCATGAAGGCCTACATTCAAGATACTGATAGCATTGTAAGTCTGTCTATTGGAGCCAAGCATTTATCTGGTTAATTACTGCTTTTATTTTCGACATTATTTCCATTTCCAAATCTGTACGTATACATTTGCAGGTCCTAACATTAGCATGTTTCTGAGATTAGAGCTGACCAAACAACAGAAGTTATTTATAACTATAGATGACTGGACTCTGCTCTGTTTTCATTTATGTAATTTTCCTTAGGTCATTCATTGGAAAGTGGTCACACTTTCATGTTTCTCCCATGCAGAGGCCCTGTAGGTTAGCACACAGGAGGATACCCCTGGCAACCTGCACTGCTGGATTGCCTGAAGAGGAATTCTCGCTGCAGCTGTCTGACCCAATAAGCCACAGCGGCTGGTGGATCAGACAGCTGTTCTCAGTGCCATGACAGGCAGCAGGTAACTGCAGCAGCAGTACTGATGAATTTCAGATATAAAGTTTTGAAAACTAGTACTGGTTTGGGTGTTTTGTTTTTGCCAAGGATAACTACCATAGCAGTGGAATGATCAACGCCTGAGAAATTCCAAAATGAGTGAAGGAGGTATTAAGAAGTGGCATTAATTAAACAGGGTAAACGCCGTAAGGTGAGGCATCTTCTTCCTACACAGTAAACAGAGCTATAGCATGACCTTTGATGCTAACAGACCAGCACTTGCCATCCACATAAATGCACTAAATTCAGAAATATTTTTAACATTTTCAGATGTTTCTCTCTGTACAAGCTTCACTGGGAACAGGCATGGATTTACATGAGGGTAGGTGGGACATCAAAGGCTAAGTCTTTGAAGCCATCCTACGTACAACATTTTCACACTGTATGGAAAGCTTACGGTACGTAAAGCGTTTATTTCTATAGACTTTTCACTTGGTGATAATGCTATCCAAGGCAAATTCATTCAAACAAGCATACTAAAAAAAAAGTATAGCTAAAAAAAATATTTCCAAAATCTCTTGTTTCTACCTAGTAAGTAGCATAGTTCTCCACAAGGTTCCTACAGGAGAACCGTAGTTTAGACGAGACAAGAGACACAAAGGAAACTGCAGTGTCTGAGGTATTCTCTTTGTGTTGGACACCAAGATTTGAAACAGTCAGATAGACACAGCAGCTTTATTTTACAGTATACACTGTATGAAAAAGGCCTCCCAACTAATCCAAGCAGACACACATCTAGCTAGAACAGATCTACTAAGGAAAGTGACAAGATCTTTTCCTTAAAACAGAGAGAATTAAGGAATTTGGTGATTAAAAATACACAATGAAACTCATACCTGGCAGTAAACAAGACAGAAATTAAGTTGTCTTCCTTTGTCTCAAAGCAGCATATGCCTTCTTATTTGGTCCAACCAAAATACCAAAGAAAAAAATGTATTCAAACACTCAAAGAAAAAACAGGGATATTTTTTGAGGCCTTTAAACATTAATTTGCACTAATAAGCCTGTGTCTATGAAACTGAATTATGGTGCTATTATCTAAAACAAAATCTTTTCCTACTTCCCATCTTTTCCTTTTAATTTATGGGAAATATAGGCATTTTCTGAAGATTTCAGTCAAGGGACGCCAGCTGATACTGGGAATGCTGACTTCACATCCTCAGAATGCCACACACTTATTAGCCAAGTGTTTCCATCCTTCTGCATACATGACTCTTCCCTCAAGCTAATCATTTTCATAACCTTTTGTCCTTCCCATGGCATCATAGCTATTTAGTAATATTTACTTTTTTTCCCCCATCTTGTAAAATGTGTGATCCCATTGCATTGCTAGTTTGTAGCTGATTCCATGTAGATCAACTCACATACAAAAAGTAGTTCACAGAGTCTGTGGCCTCTGACATACTTTCTTCCAAGTGTGTTAGTCAATACCCACTAGTGCTCCTTAAGTAAAAAGACATCAAAAATATTAGGAAAGAAGACAATCTACCACAGCTTTTCAAAGTGTTGCCTGGTGCCTTTAGTCTCAGGCACCAGTCTCACAACTGAATTTTCTGGAAGAGCTTTTCTCTTTTGAAAACCAGTGCCTTCTGGGCTAATATTGAGAACATGTACTTGGCACCATATCCAACATAGGGATGCAATTAGCAGTCTGTATAGCACTTCTGTTGACCAAACAACCAGCTGAGTTTATTGCTGAGGACCTATTCGCAATACTACTGCCTACTAAAACTAGACATTATTGTAACTACTGTATGGTCTAGACCTGATAAAGTTCTATTCCCTTCCTCATGCCCACTCACAAGAACAATGAACACTAGCCAAAGTGTCAATAATCATCAACAAGTTAATGTCTTTGTTTAGAGAAGAGCAGAAAAGATCCAGCTGCAGTATTTACATCCAAAATAAGACTGAAGATACTTTTATCCTAATCCGAAATGTAGAATGTCAAGTGAATGATTTTTTTTTCACTAAATATATATATTTAAATGGATGACTCTCCAGAAGAGTTGAGTTAGTTAATCAATTTAAGTGGCTACACTTTCAGTAAGAGAAAACTATCTTGCCTACTGACTGTTGAGAAATCATCTTGTTGAGAATAATGACAATTTAAGAACGTAGTTTGTATTTCTTCACATCATGGGAAGTCCACACTGAAAGAAAAGCTGATTCAAAATACACACACTTAATTTTTACTGAGTCCAGAACTGTGTCTGTAATAGTATGTGCTGTACAATATTTATTTTACCAGGAAACTGCAGAAGTACACACCTTCCATATTTCAAATCAGAACAGAAGTGTCTCAAACCTGCCAAAGCTCCACATGGTACCATATAGGTACCTCAGAAGCTTTGTACATTGCATCCTCTCTCCCCTGCTTGGGGTCATCTGCAATCTTTGCCTCTGAGGAATTTTTGCATTCCTTGATAACCTGGTCCGAAGTCTCTTCATCATCTATTGGAGATCAGTCCTACAATGGCAAAGGGATCATTGGATAGTCACTGTTTATGTAGGGAAGTCAGTGCAAATGTAGTAGTTTTCCAGGAAATTAAAGAATAAGAATATAATAAATGAAGAAATCTGGAAGTCGTGGAAACACTGCAGAGAGTATCAGCAGGAATACAGACTAATTATACAGAATTTAACACACATACTTCACTGCCTCCATGGGATTTCAGGTGTTAAAAACCTACTTTTCAATCAAGGTGCTGCTGTTGGGACTTAGGGTTAGCAGTTCAGCTTTTAAAATTCAGCCCAGCTTTCACACACTTCTTTCCTGGGAAGCAGGAAGAGATAAAGGGAACTGTGAGGTGGAAGCTGTAGAAAACAGAACCTGCGTTCCTCTCCAGGATGCTTGCACCACATGACACGCTGCCTGCAGCATTGCTGCTAGAAACAATACTGAGAAGCCTGAAGGAATGCAGCAAGTGCCTGGTAAAATATGCAGGGATCTCTGCAAGATTCAAGACAGGCACTGAACTTTTCCTCCTTGCATCACTGCTGCACTTTTGTTAGTTTGCTTGATAAGAACTGTAGTCATTCTTCTCTGGAGAAGAAACAATATAAAGGCTGCCTATCATGTATGGAAAGCCATGGGAGGGAGAATTGCCAAACAGGTTTCTGTAGCACCCCTCTCTCAGCTCCAGAAGCTGGAAGGGAAACCATGCAAGACAGTATTACAAATCTTCTTAACACACATGGTCTTGCCTATCCCTCATACACCATCAATACTGACATTGCTGATCTCTCCAATTTGGCAATAGAAGTTCAAAAGCCTTTCCACTTTCTCTGCTTACTTCTATGCAGCTGCTAACTTGTGCTCGATGTGTTTATGTTAAGAGTTTGGTGTAAATGGGGCTTATTTTGCAGAGCTGTCTCAAAATGCCTCTCCTGGCCCCCTTTCCAGAAATGGGCAAAAGACCAAATATTTCTGTAAAGCTTTAAAAATCCTGTAGTCTACAGAAGACCCTAAATCTTCCAAACCAAAACTGAACATTTTCAGAGAAGGCAGGCGTTTTTCTGGGGAAATGTTACATTGCTGTAAACACCAAGTTTAAAAGCATTCAGTTAATTCTTATAACTAAACTTAACTAAAAACTGCAGAGGTCAATTCTGCATGAATTCTGCAGCTTCTGAATGGCTATAGGTTCCTTTAAAGATTTACCTAACACAGGCATTTTAGTGTAAATTCTTAGTAGAATTGAGGATGAGTAACAACATCACATACATTGATGAGTTTGTACTTCATGTTGAATTTATTTTGGTGTCAGATCACGCATGAGAAGAGAAAGAGCTTGTAAGTTCTTAAGGAAGTAATTTAGTGAATGGAGAGCAAAGAAAGTATTTAATGACTGGCTCAAAGAATTTATGTGACAATCATGAAGTTCTTTTTATCTTCTGTTACATGATGTGTTCATCTTTATATGTCTAATATTTTAACACAGTGTGTCATATTGCTAAACCAAAGATGTGCGGAAGATCCAGAGTTTCTGTGACAGAGAATCAGGCTACAAGTGAATAAATATATAGACAGCAAGAACGAGTGCACCCTCAGCAAGTTTGCAGATGACACTTAGCTGAGTGGTGCAGTCGTCACATCAGGAGGATCGAAAGTCATCCAGAAGGACCTGGACTAGCTGGAGAAACGGGCATGTGTGAACCTCATGAGATTCAACAAGGCCGAGTGCAAGGTCCTACATCTGAGTCAGGGCAATCCATGGTTTCAATTCAGGTTGGGGAACAACATGATTGAGAGCAGCCTTGTGGAGAAGAACTTGGGTTGAGAAGCTTGACATGAGCCAGCAATGCATGCTCACAGCCCAGAAGGCAAACTGTATCCTGGGCTGCATCAAAAGAAGCATGTCCAGCAGGTCAAGGGAGGCAAATCTCCCCCTCTACTCTGCTCTTGTGAGACCACAGAATATTGTGTCCAGTTCTGTAATCCCCAACATAAAGAAGGATATGGAACTGTTGGAATGGAGCAAGAGGAGGGCCACAAAGATGGTCAGAGGGCTGGAGCATCTCTGCTATGAGGACAGGTTGAGGGAGTTGGGGTTGTTCCATCTGGAGAAGAGAAGGCTTTGGGTAGACCTTATAGGAACCTTCCAATACTTAAACACAGTGTACAAGAAAGCTGAGGAAGGACATTTTACAAGAGTGTGCAGTGATAGGATGAGGGGAAATGGTTTTAAATTGGAAGGGGGAAGATTTAGACTAGACATCAGGAAGAAATTCTTCACAATGAGGGTGGTGAGACACTGGCACAGGTTTCCCAGGGAAGTTGTAGGTGCCCCATCCCTAGAAGTGTTCAAGGCCAGCCTGGATGGGGCCCTAAGCAGCCTGGTCTGGTGGAAGGTGGCCGTGACCAAGGTAGGGGAGTTGGAACTGGATGATCTTTGAGGTCTCTTCCAAGACAAGCCATTCTATGATTCCATAATTTGCTGTTTGGGATCAGAACTGGTAGGCATAGCTTCTTCCAGTTTGTTTTTTTAACCTGAACTACATAAGTGTACTTAGGATTCACAGCAACACTTGCACTGAACTGTACTGGAGGACTCCATGGGAAGGTGGGGAGTGATTTTGAGTCTCATGATAAGGACTATATGCAGAGTTTAATCAGATCACCTAAAGGATGCTAGATCCCCTTAAGAAAATGCTGTGGGATATTCCAAGGCCACAGGTGGCTAGAATCTCACTTTGAATCTACCCATTGACATCATTAGGAATATTCACCTCCAGCATTGGGGAATCTGGATTTCTTTAACTTCAAGACCTGCAGACCCCTCTGCAGATACATTAAACAGCATTTTTTACATTTCTGGTCCGTGGTTACAGCACTTATTCTGGAAGAAAAATGACCTTTTCTTCATACAGATTGCATTCAGAAGCTCTTGGTTTTCAGGCATTAAAAATCACAGGAGAAGCTGAAAATCAAAGACAAGAAGAAATCCAGTGTTATTACCTCTCTTCAAACACTGTATTTGTCTTTTAGGCAGGAAAAAAGTGGAGCATGAGACATCAGCTAACCAAGCCCCTTTACCTCTCAGAGTAGATTACATGGGAACTGACATGTCCTGGCATAATTCACAGATTCCTAGGTTCACATGAACAGCAGCAAAAGAGGAAAATTGCTCCATATCCTGTAGAGAGGAAATGAAAGGTATCAGGAAGAGAAGAATGTGCTGTGTGGTGTGAAAATCCTGTTTTGATTCCTGATGCTAAACATCTGCCACATTTTTGTGTGGAATCACTTGACTTAGTGAAAGAATAGCATCTTCAAGATTGTGCAAAGCCTATTCCAGACTCGAGCTGTCTGAATTGGCAGCTGTGGGAACACCCACAGGAAGCATGGGACCCTGGAAGAAAAAGTGTAGGAGTACATCCTGTGGGGATAGATAAAAGTCAGAGCTGGGCTATGGGAACATCTTCAGAACAAACATGCAAATACAGTTTCGCAAGTCAAAGTCCCAATTGTTTGTTTAGGGATTTTTTTTATTATTTGTTGTTTTTATTTGGCTTTCACAGAACAGAAACAGAAAAAGTATCTCAGAAAAAAAAGATGAATGAAATCAAAACCTTAGATGTTTTCTTTTTTTGTTTGATGTGAGTTCATGTGCCTAGTATGTAGCCCCATAGCTTGTTTCTTTTACCTTGTGATGGAAGAATGCCATAATGTACCTATTTCTGGTCCAATGAGTTTGTTAGTCTGTCTCCACACAGGGTTGATAAGAGTAGTGCTAGAGCACAGCAGTCCCTGATTTCTTCACTGTCATTGTTTCACGGACAAATGCTTCCTCTGACCCATATGAAATCTTATAATCACCTGCTACTAAACTCCTGTCAAGGAAGAGTTGGGGAAGAATTTAATCCATTTATTAAGTGCTTCGATCAAGTTGAAATGGGTGGGATGCAAACAGATACCCATGAATACCAACAGGTCACCAAGAACCCCTCTGCTATAAGAGTACTTCTACTCCTATCATCAGAGTAATGTGCTCATCTTTCTTCTTACCTTTATGTGCCCTGCGGAATAAAGCTAGATTAATTTATTCTATCTTACCTGGATAACATTTTCATTTACTATTTAGGCCCAGTATTTTTCTCAGTCTTTCAGAAAACTTTCTTATTTGTACAAATTTTATCCTGCAAAATCAATACCTGCAGATCAATTACACATTATGTCAATTATTATTATCTTTTGTGTATGAACATTCCTAATTTCTATATCACTGGGAGAGCTGGAAAGGAGTTTAAGTTGACTTCCTGCCTAGTATCTATTGCTTCTCCTGTGACACATGCTATATGTTCTCTTGTTGGTTTTGCCTTCCTGAGCAAATAATCCTAATCTTTTTAGCATCTCCCTACAAGAAATATGTTCTCTGTAGTTCTCTGATATTTTCAGCACCTGCCTGTGGTTTGTTTCTAGTTCTTTTCCTGTCTTTTTTTAGATACGTTTACTAAAACCAGCAATCAAAAGGAGAATATGGTATCTCATATGCAACATGTAATACTCTCCATGCAGTTGTCTACTCACTTCTAATGTGCAGTGTAATAGGTCATTTTTTCTGTCACACACCCAGAACAGACATTCACAGAATCACAGACATTCACAGAATCACAGAATTGTTCACGTTGGAAAAGACCTTTAATATCAAGTCCAACCATCAATCTAGCAATTACAACTCCACCACTAAACCATGCCCATAAGCACCACATCTACACATCTCTTAAATATCTCCAGGGAAAGTGAGTCCACCATTTCACTGGGCAGCCTGTTCCAGCTCTTGACAACTCTTTAGTGAAGTATTTTTTCCTAATATCCAGCCTACACCTTCCCTGGCACAACTTGAGGCCATTTCCTCTTGTCTTATCACTTGCTATTTGGGAGAAGAAAGCAACACCCATCTCACTACAACGTCCTTCCAGGTAGTTATAGAGATCACTAAGGTCTCCCTTTAGCCTCCTTTTCTCCAGACTAAACAACCCTAGTTCCTACAGACACTCTTCATAAAGCTTGTGCTCTAAACCCTGCTATTCCCTGCGTTGCCCATGAAGACTCTTGGGTCTTCTTGTTTTCCAAAAGCTTAATCCATTCATATGAAATAATAATTTTCCATGACCTTTTGTTTTAATTTCTAGGAAGGAAGGAAGGAAGGAAGGAAGAAAGAGAGAGGAAGAGAGAGAGAGGAAGAGAGAGAGAGAAAGAGAGAGAGAAAGAGAGAGAAAGAGAGAAAGAAAGAGCCAGCTCAATAGATGTTTAAAGAAGTAAACAATTTACAAGATACCATGCAGTGTGGAGAATTGGTGACCATCTCTCAAAGCGCCTTTTGATTCCCCAAATGCTGATGGGAAATATTCAGGAGGCACAAATAGACTGCAGATGTTGAAGAATACATCTTAGAATTCTGCTGAACATATTACCCTACTGGGAGGCTGTTTCGAGTCTCCAGGGACATTCCTTTGAGAGCCCAGCTGATTGTCTCATATTGAAACAACATGTCCAAAATACATTCCAAGTAAAAGAAAATAGAACACGGGTACTCTGACCAAATATAAATCATGAGGCTAAAGGGCAGTTTCTCTTCCTTTTTTCTACCATTCCTTTTCTCCCCCAATGAATGCTCCCCCAAGGGAAACAGACCACTGGGTAAATGACGGCTGAACATGATGACTCAGGCATTAGGCACAGTCCCCAAGTGCTTCACAGATGGTGTCTGGATGGGAAACCCAGAGGTTTCGGCACCATAAGCCTTGCTAATATTTTTTTCCCTCTTTTATTTAAAAAAAAATCACTGCAGCATTACTTCTGAGCTCATGTCAAACCCTTACAGCACTGTTGCCCCCCACTATGAATTCTGATACTGACCTTAAAACAATAAAGTCATTGGCATAAAAGATAGGGGACAAATCCTAGCAGACCTAAGGGAGTAAAAAAAAAAAAAGCTAAGATGAATACATTACTTAAAAGTTTATCTCATGTCTAACTGGAAAAAAAACCTAGCATACTTTTAAAAGGAAAATAATCTGCTGTAAAAGACAGGCACGCTGTGAAGTACAGTGCATTAGCACAATTGCATAATAATAGGTACAATGAAAGAAAATGTCCTCTATACAATTTTTATGGGTCTGCTTCTTTTAGTGGAATCCTGTTTGTTTCAGTAAAATCCTGTTCTTTTTAGTTGTTTGCTTTATGTTCCTCAAAGCTAGTGTATCTTGGGATGCACATCTGGACATGGGCAAGACTCAAAGCAATGGCATATTTCTGTATTTGTCCAGTACTCTATGTCCACACTAGACTCTGGAAAAGACCTCTGCGGAAAAAAAATGAACAAAACAGCTATTTTTCCTTCCATGAAGAGAAGCTCAAGAAAAGTCCTGTAAAGGCTTCAGATTATGCACAATGAATCAAGCTATCACAACCATAAACAAAACTTATCATGGGAAATGTGAAATAACCCTTCCTCTCTCTCACACACATGCACACACGTGCTCATACACACATAAACCCAGCTGCAAAGGATAAAAAAAGAGGAATTGCACATTGAGAAGAACCAGGTCCAGCATGTTTTTTTTTTTCTCCCTCTTCTTCCTCTTTTTTTTTTGTTGAAGGTTTACTACCAGTTTCATCCATAAGAAAAAAAAGACAATTGTTTCCTCCAACTGGGGAAAGAAATAACTAGGCATTTTTGTGAGTTTCATTATGTTTCAAAGGTTATGTAGCAATTAATTGAACAAATTCAATTTACAAATTAATTTATACAAATACAACTGAATAGTAATTCCACTTAAACCAAGAAGCTATTTAAGCCTGTGCATAAAAGAGAAAATTCAGAAATTTTTTTCCTGATTCAAAGTAAAAGGTCCCAGAATCAAAAGCAGTAACTCTTAGGTCAGCCAATTACTCTGTTATTTAAGAAGGAGCTTCTGATAAAAATTGATAGCGTTATGCAGAGCCAATCCTCCTGAGCCCTTGGTTTTACAAACTGCATGAACTCTTGCAGCACTTGGTGGACCAAGGCAGGGTTAACAACACTGACCACCACAGGATTCCTCACTTGGAGACAGTCACTTTGTGCTTCAGAGTCATTGCACCTGAAAACACACATTTCTTAACAGCCAGTTGGTGAACTGCTACAGAACCAACGGTGTAAATCAGCAGGAAACTAGCCAGGTTTCTAAAATGTGCCTTCCAGGCAGTTTTTTCAAGCCCTGCCTGGTTTTGGAAGGAACTTTGTCAAAATTGGACCCTCTCCACAAAGTGCTTTGATGTTGATGAATCGGTAAATTCCATTGAAAACTTGTTTAGTCAGAATTTTTCTGACCAGCGACTTCCTCCTTCTGCCAAGTCTATTTACTAATTCTCAAACTTTCTGTGTGGCTCCAGGCAAAGGTTTTCTGCCAGGAACCTTCTTCTGTGCTCAAGGGTCTGCAGGCACAGCTGAACACAAGAACTCACGCCCTGGGGCCCTCCCCTCCCATACCCCCTCACGACAGCAGCACCATGAAGCGGCACAGCTCCCAGCCTCCCTCTCCAACTACAACACAGCTCCATCCAGCCCTGTGTAGCTCAGGAGGCATTGCCATAGTGGCTGAAGTACCACTACTCTGTTTTACATCAGGAGAAACTGAAGCATAGACGAACAGCCAGTATTAAAAATAGACTCCCACTCCTGATGTCTAGTCCCAATATAGAGTCCAACAGTCAGTAACATCTATTCAAGCATCTAGATTCACAGCTACTGTTGCGAATGGAAAGGGTCACAGAAAGGGTCACTGGGCACTGGCTGCCCAGGAAGGTGGTTGAGTCACTTTCCCTGGAGGAGTTTAAGGGACAGGTGGATCAGGTGCTGAGGGGTATGGTTTAGTATTTGGGAATGGTTGGACTCCATGATCTGATGGGTCTTTTCCAACCTGATGATTGATTCTATGAACCTGAGTCTAGCATGGGTGTGGGTGAGCCTGTGCATAAAATGGGGAGGGATGCTAGGAGAGAATAGGCCAAGACTAAGCCATTTCCATCTCAGGCTTGCAAAAACAATGCATTGCACTGAGACAAGGTGTTATTGTCTGCTTTTAAGTGCACCCTCCCTTTCAAGTTTTTCTTTCTTAATAAAGTATCTGAGGTCATGCTATTGTCATTAGAGCTTGGCGAGTGCTCAGCAGCTGTCACCGTGGCAGCAGGAGTGTGCCTGGTGCCAGTCCCCTTTGTCACGACAGCCACAGCAATGTAAGGAGAAGGGCCTTGCAGGATGCAGGACAATACTGGGAAGGAAAAGGAGGGAATCCTCGACCTTGGGCCAGGGCCTGGTAGCAGACTATTGAACCCTGCGTGTCTCAACAAACCACAAGGAGTAAAAATTCTTGGAAGCTGCAAAGGTTGCAAGTGAAAACAAAAGATTATATCGTGTAGGAAATAGAACAAAACGCAGAGAAATTTGTTTTGTTTTCAGAGATAAAATAAGCAAGGAGCACTTTGCTAGGGTCAGGAGTGCTGTGCCCTGCATGCAGCACTCACAGCAGGGAGGAGGGCAGAAAAACTGGAGTGAACTTGAAGCAGGTAGGAAAGTGCTCTGTAGCTTTCCAAATTTTGCACTGTGGGCAAGGGACTCCCTCTTGATGACGCTTTCCACTAGAATCTAAACCATAAAATCTTCTATCCAAACAAAATCCTGATGATGTAATACAATAAAATAATTGTCTTTTGAGCCCATAGCTGAGGCAACTGATAGAAGCAAATGAATCACCGCTACTGAGCTTTGTTGGTGGGGCGAGTGGAAAAGCCCAGTGTGGGAAAACTAGCACTGATCTCCTTACACTTTAGTTAAAGCAAAAGTAAAGCCTGCATCCGCAAGTAACTGCAGAAACAAACGCTGAGGATGGTGTTGTTGGTCAACGTAGACTTGTTAACTTAAAAAATGTTTCACAGCTGACATGTTGGAGTATTTTTTCCCTGTTTCATTTGTGTTTATATCAGCAATACTCAGAAAAGTGGCCTTGACTAGGACCTACTTAGCTATTAATATTTCTCTCCTGTTCAATTCTGATCTGAAGATCCACTCCAGAAATATCAGCAATTACTAACCCACACCTACTAATCAGTGCAGTCTCTTTTGCATCAGATATCCCAGCGTACTCTGTGAGCATGACTTCCACAACTCTGTGGGTGTTCCATTAGGATAGGAAGTGAAATAAATCACATTCTAGTGGAATTGCCATTGGAGCTCTGGGCTAGTGGGATGCTACCCAGGCTCCAGTTTGGCTGGGACGTCTAGACCAGTACCCCTGTATTTTGGAAAATACTGTGACATTTTGAATGAGTGCAAGTGGACAGAACCTAAGTTTTTTTGCTTGTTCAAAAGAAAAATGCCTTCTGAAGCAGAAAAACCCTACAGTGGGTGAGCAGGACTCACAGTGCCACCTGCTGAACCACCAGGGCTGCTCAGGGCAACAGCCAACATCCCTCCAAAAAGCCAAGGAAGGCCTGGCTCCACGGCCAGCCTGATATTAACACTGGCTTCTCCTGTCCAATTTCCCATGTGTAAAAACCTCTCCTTGAAAAAAAAAAAAAAAAAACCCACCTTGGCAGATGCAGGAAGTGCAAAGGGTGCTGTGGTACTGTAGGAAGGCAACAAGGGACCAGATTTTGTGACATGAGAAGATGCTCGCCTTTCAGCAAAGCTTTGGGTCACACCAGCCTCAGTGCCAGCAGCTGGGCTGGTTATTACCCTGAGACAATACAACTTGTTCTTTTTCTTTCTCAGTAATTTCACAGCTTCCAGCCTCTGCTGGAGTCCTTTGCTCCCTCCTCCCCACTCTCTTAACCATTGATCCATTGAAAAGAAAGGATGCTGGTAAAGCTCCCTTATACATAAAAGAGGGCATTTAATAGCAACAGTTTAATGAAACATCTTTTAAACAACTCCTTTTTGCCTTTTTTTCATACTCTACCTTGTCAGTATTGGACTGCAAGTAGCTAAGACATGAAAAAAAGACCATCTGATACAGACTTTTCCCCCTCCCTATAGTGTTGTATAATCACTCACTAGTTCCTAGGAACTCACGTCTCAGTAGGACAGGCCCACATATTCCCTGACAGCAGATGCATTATTCCCCTGAGCTATTTCCAACATAGCAACTCCCATGTAGACTCTTTAGTTCTTCTTAAGTATGATACCACTATGTGGAATAATATAAAGCACCTGAAGAAGGGAAGAATGAGTGTCCCTGCTGCATTCAATAACAGAGACAAATGACACCAGTATGTGAATAAACAGGGCTGGTTTTGTCCAGGCCTAGGTATTGTAAGATCTTTGAGAAAAAAAAAGCATGATAAAACCTCAAAACTTAACCAGGAAGGTAACCATACAGTATCTTCCCTGTGAGAGTAAGAACACAGGGACAATCCACAGAATAAACTGGTGCAGGGAAAGAGGGGTTCCATTTTGTGGGCAACACAGACATTGCACAGTCTTTAATGACTTGGGGAACATGTAAGTGGCATGTATTTTTTCTAGGCAAGCCTACAGCAAGGAAAAAGGTCTACATGGTTCTCAGAAATCAGCCATCCTTTCCTTTGTACTCTGTTTAACCTTATTTATGTTTGCCATATTTTCCACTTTTTCTTTACACTATTAGTAAAAAAAAGAGGAAAAAACTGTTTCTCGGCTGCTCATAAACTCTTCTACAACCTTTCTGTAGAGAAGAAACAGAAGGGGGAAGGGATGAGCAAATGTGGCATTTGCTCTGTGACTGTGGTTTTTGTTTCCATAAACCTTAGAGTACAAGAATGCATGAGATATTTACACAAATCTTTCCACAATTCCTGTGGAGCATTGCATTCCTTTGGGAGCATTGCATTTGCATGACTTCACCACTGTGGTTGGTTTGTGCTTTCTCAGCAGCATTGCCTGCAGCAGGGAGCAATCCTGGCCATTCCCAGTAGTTCTTCCTCTCCCACCCTCAGATACGATCACATCAGTGCATGTTTAATACAAGCTATGTTAATGTAGGAGTTCCTGTCCTGCTTGTTGTCCGGTTTCCCAGGGATGGTAGAGGCAGTTTCCCAATTCATCTCATAAATACAAAAGGAAAGAAAAAATGTTGTTCATGAAGAAAGTGTTGGTCATTTGGATCTTGAGGGAAATATTAAGGAATATGAGAGGGAGGAGGATGCTTCTGAAAGGTTACTGAAGTGAGATAGAAGTAAGTTGGTCAAACATATAAGGAGAAATGCAAAACATAGCCCAGCTTTTGCAACAACTCATCTTACACCTACTTGCCACGCATCACAGGATGGTAGGAAACCAAGTGCCATGGAGCCAGTGTCTTCAAGTGAATTGGCTACTGAATAAGTACTTGGCTACTGCATCTCTGTCTTCCGCTGCCCTAATTCGTGACTTCCAGTAATTGCTTTAGTTTGTCTATACTTCATTTTTTCAGTCTGATAAAGGGATGTTGCTCAACTTTTGCAATACATTGACTTAGTGCACTAAAAGTACAGTGTTAGGACTAAGGCGTTTTTCTCACTAAATGGGCATCTCAAGTCATTCAATGCATAGGCTTCCCTGGTTGCAGGAACAAAGCCATGATGTCTACAAGGCAATGCAGTCTTGCCCATTCTTGCTGTCGCAGTTATGACCATTTGGTTGTGGCAACCCTGGCTTCTCCAGCTCTAGTAGATATCTTCAAAAGACAAGTTGCATCTTGAGTGCTTATTCCGGAAGATTTGAGGGGAGAGGCTAGTGAAGGAGAGCACATGCTGCAATGTGTGAGTCTCAGGACTGTTGCCATGGACTTTACAGGGCAGCCTCAAGCTGTGTTGCTGAAACTTCGTTCAAAGCCATGCAGCATCTCTCTTCCCTACCCTGGCTGAGCCTGCAGGAGATCCAGCCTAGAGGCAAAAGTTATAGGAGAATCATTTCCAGGAGTTTAACACTTGATATCAGAACCAGTGTGTAATGACATAAGGCAGAAGCATGACCACAGACAGCTTGTAAAAATTCAATCTTTTCTCTTGCAAGTGAATCCATAATTAAAACTACAGCTATAGTCCATTGTACTCATCCAGCAGAAGGACTCACTCCTGCTACCACTTGAGTCAGCAAATTTCTCTATTTACAGTAATCCTTTACTTTGTCTTTCTTCATTGTTATTAAAACAATCTTAAACTCTTTAATGTCAGCCAAATGGTGTTTCAAATTATATTTTCCAGGAAAAAAAACAACCAACAAACAAAAGACAGTTGAGTGTTCAGACGGGAACATTTAGTTATGTTACAGTTCAGCCTGAGACACTCTGGTGACTCTTAGAAAGTGTTGAAATTACAGGTTCATGACGTACACAGTGTTGAAACACTATGTTACTGCAACACTTGGTCCAACACGAACTTGCAATTTCAACACTTCCCAGGTTTTTTGTAAGATCCCATAACTGACCAGAACAAATGTAAATCCTCAAGAAGTCTAAAGGAATGCGCTATACAATAGCACAGAATGGAAAACCCATTTAATTTCCAGCACTGCTACCCTTATGAAGGATAATCATTCTCAAAATATGTTTAATTTGTAAAAAACCTGTCACCCAGGATTAGCTACTCTCACAGCATGATACTGGTCTCAAGGCAAGACTGGTCTGATGCAGTATGGTAACGTCTGTATTCTTTCAGCTTGTTAAGTTTTTCCTTGGTGTCACAAAAAATCCAACTAACTTGCCTCAGCCTAAGCAAAGGATATTCATCAGCAACCTCCAAAATGTGCCATACTGGATCTTAGCAGAGACCATAATAACAGAAGATTAAACACAGGGATAAGACCTTTTCTTCCAAAGGGAAGCTGCAATTTAAAAACACAGCAAAATTTGATATTTAAAAATACACCATGGCATTATTTCAAAATACCATTTGTTATACAAGCAGAAGGCAGCAAAGCAGGCAGGATCACAGCTCATATGGTGTTTGTTTTGAAGACGAGGAGAGCACAGGATTTGTGCTCGACCTCTTCACAGGTTACACTTAGCTCATTTTGTTTCATTTACAAAAGAGTTTTCACCCAGGGGAGCTGCTGAGAAACAGCTTTATGCCCCAGCTCCTGCAAGCAGCTCAAATCAGGAGACTCCTACACCTGAGACCAGCAGAGATGCAGCCACCTGGAGCACTTGGCAGGACAGGGACATCCGGGTTCCTGCCCCTTCAAGCAGACAGTGTGTCACCACTCAGGGACAGGAAAAGATATCAAGTAAAACAAACCCTCTGGCTGAGAGGCCACGTGAAAGCCAGATCTCACATGGGGTCCAAGTGGGGCTGGCAGGGACACTGGCCTGCTGAAGGAATCCCACCACTAGCATATATCCTCTTCAGCACTTGCACAAAGCACCCTCCAGTAATGGAGATGAAATGGGAATTTCAGCAATATATTTTCTTTTGTTCGTCTGGCTCTGTTCTGAATATTTAATGCTGATTTTAGTACTTGGGCAGCTGGGAAGGGGTAAAGTAGAATAAACACGTTGTGTGTACTGGGCTGTAAACACATAGCCCCCTACATATCAGCTTGGATTTCTCTGCATCAATCAAAGCAGGAATAGCAACAGGAACATCAGTTTTGGTGTTATGTACAACTACAGTTCTTATTAAATTTTAGAAAACACAGTTTCTTAAGATAGAAGAAAGCTTATTTGGAAAAATCATGATAATTTGTAATAGTCTCTCTTCTCCATGACTTCTTACAGAAGCTGGTTTGGTTTTTTTTTGACCATTGCAATGTGCTGCATACTAGGAAGAAGGTACTTACCATAGGATTTATTTGTAACTGTGAGCCAAAATACATATTGCCTTAGACGGAGTCAGTATTATCACAAAGAACCATGCTGGCTGGGGTTTAATGAAATTGGACCTGGGTGACAGATTTTAGCTTGGTAAGGTTAGCAGCTGGGACGAATTGGACCAGAAATGTGCTGTGTAACAGGATTTCACCAGGATCCTTGTGCAAAAAAAAATCCCGAAAACTAGAAGTATGTGGAATATGTCACGCTAACAGTTGACAGTGTAGCTGCAACACTAAACATTAAATAAATAAATTCCATACGTAACACAGGCACAGAAAAACTTCTCAGAAAAGTGCCCCAGAGCCGCATAGCCTAGCGTCTATAAATCTCCATTAAATCAGTTTGAGTGGGGCGAGTGTTAGAGACAGAGCTGCCAGAAATAGCTCTTTTCCTGCAAGATGTAGAAAAGATTACAGCTGAGATTGAGACGGCAGGGTGGGGAGGGAAAGCGCGGAGGGGGGGTGAGGCAAAGAAATTGAACTGGAGGAGGCGGGGGAGCTGTGAAAGGCATCTCATAAAAGTCCCATTTGTTGGAAGGCTGCAGGAAGTGGAGGCAGCTTTGGCACACGTGTCCATGGTGCTAAATTAACTGTTAACACAAATAATCAAAGTGCAAGGCCCATCAAGCCGCTGGCGCCAGCAAAATGAGGGAGAGGCCAGGTCAGCGCTGCCTCTGGAGTGAGCCTGCTAGCAGGTGGAGACCAAGCAGGGACTTGACAGGATGGAAGTGCTTACAGAACACACTGACCCACTGACAGAGGAAAACACGGCTGCACTCCTGCTTTCCAGCTATTGTGTCCAGAGCATCTTGTGTGTGTATTTTTATTTTGCATTTATGTAATATATCTTATGTAATTTTTTTTTCCTATTTTATTTTATCCCTTTTGAAAAAAAAAAAAAACTTTTCAGCAAGTCACTGCAGTTGAGAGCTTGGATGCCCAAGGGTGAGCTGTAGTACAGCCCAGCCTTTAATTGGCAGCACCGATGGAGGAACAGCTGAGCAAGATAAAAGGAAGAGCTCTAGGGCATGAAAGTACCAATTGCCCTCTGGTGCTACTCTTCAGAAGGGAAAACACTGCTTTTCAGAAATCGATGCTGAAAAGCAATGTGGGCAGAGGTATTTCTACCTGCTTTGTTCACTCCCCTTGTAGAGTCCACAGACCCATTCTGTGCTGCAGATATTATGTAGATGCTTCGGTAGATGTCGTGGCATAGCAGCCACCCAAGCAGTGAAGCACAGAAACCCACCGCAGCCCACACTGCACAGCAGAGCCACAGTGGTTGTACTCACTCTTGCTGAGTAGGATTAGACATGTAAGCAAGCAAGACTGCTCCCACAATCAAATTTGGACACATTGAGGTTCACTGGAAGTCTCAAATGATCTCATTGTAGTGTACTGTGGAAACAGAAATCATTCCAACTATCACCCTGCTCCATTTTTTGTGAGATAGCTTGGTGGAAAGGCTGCCTGGTGAGCAACATTCACAACACCAAAATAGTAGGAGTCCTGTGCTGGATTCATTGGCTGCTTCACTCAGTTTCCTGACACAAGACAGCTGTAATCCCACGTGAAGTGCCAAGTAAAGCCAGGTTTACGACTACTTTGCATGACTGAAGCACTGAGAACAATCACAGTGCAATTGTGCATCAGGCCCTGGAATTACTGGGATCTTTCACCTCATTGCTCAGGTACAATACATACAGCTAGATGCTATAAAAATCACATCTATATCATAGACATGCGTTATGCACATATATATTTACATCACATATTTTAGTTTGCCTTTTGTTGGACATACACGTATTCTCCACAGATGCTGCTATGGGTGCATATATTCACAAAAAACCCATTTGTAGCTATCAAGTGTTACAATAAAGAACATATATCCTTGCTTAGCATAAAATATCTACCAGAAAACAAAACCCAGAAATGAGCATTCAACTTGAATCAAATTACTCACAATTTCTTATAACATATAATGAGTAGTATGAAACAAAAAGAATTCATTTCAGCAAGGCTGCACATCTTTAGAGCATCTAAACCTTAATTATGCCTTTAATTTATAACTGAAAGTATAGAAAACTCATGTATCTTTAAAAAATTCTCATTGATTTTTTTGTCAGACAACAGATAGCAAAATGCCCAACAAAAATATGAAGGGAGCAAGTGTATAATCTTATCATAGGGTATAACCATTACTTTTAGTGAAGAAGTTACCGATAACTAAAATTACAAACAAAACGATCATTAAGTGTGGTGGTAATATTCTCATTTCTTCTAGAAATAATATTTTAGTGAGGCTCAATTTATAGAAATAATATTGTAATCTTTGCTGTATTCCATGTGGCCACTTTACATCTATCAGGTATGAAGCTTGTGATAGATCCAAAGATGTATCAGTTCTAACAGTATTTTAGGCCAGCACCTTTAGTATAGGATATCATCCTTAACTAACTTCATAAACTTTAACTGAACTGTAGCCAGCTGTGTGATCTGTACAAAGAACATTCAGGAACTTTAGAAGCAGACATCTGATGCGATACAAGGAGCAGGTATAAAGATAATTTGCTTGTGTCAGTGAGATTTATGTAGGCTTTTACAGGACAGGTAAATGTAAGGTTGCTCAGGAAAAGAATCGGGAAGAGAGAGACAGAAAAACAGCAACAGAGGAAGAAATAAAGAGAAATTAATACTGTCATAGGTAAAAGTTACTTATTACCCTTTGCTCCCTTCTTGATAAGGGTTAAACCAACTTCACTGAAACCTTCCACGTGTTAAGTCAACTTGACAGAGATAGAAGGCTTCTATATGAGGAGTGGGCAAAGTTACAAAAAAACTGAGGTTAACAGAGGTTAGGTGGCCACTGCTGTACCTGTTACTGTGGGGTTTACCTTTGTGGATATATTATAGCACCCCTTTGAAGATATTATTGTATGTGAGTGAGGGTGAGTGGATGAGTGCATGTGTGTGTCAGACATGGCAAGTGCTATTACAGCTCCTGAATTAATGGAGAATTTCTAATTCCTCTGAAAAAATGGAAGCCAAGTACTTCCTGAGTAGCCAGTAAAAAACTAATTGCAAATTTTAAAGACTAGAAAATCTTTGTTAATTGAATAAGAAAATTAAAATCCCATTAAACTTTTCTGACCCTAAGCCAAGTTAGGAAAAGAATGTCATTGTTAGAGTTTGATAAAAACTACTGAAGATACAAAGAAACCAAGTCAGAAAAACAAAGTTCCAAACATATAAAGATGAGATTGCTCCAGACACATCAAGACTAAGTAAGAACTAAGTTGGCTCTTCTCTTAAAACTCATAAATCCAGAAAAAAATTGTTATTAGAGTTTTCAGAGTATATTATAGTTAGCACTAGCTGTTTAGTATTTAGCATAGCCAGTTAAATGACAACCCCTTTTCCAGTACACTCATTTTTAAAGACAGTACGGCCTTGGGTCTAGTGTTCCCTGTGCCCAAACCTTGGGATAGGGCACTCCACACCACTTGTCTCTGTTCTGTGCCTCTTGCTGCTTGTGAACCTGCTGAAGTGTGCCACTGCTTCGTTTGGGCCTGAGTTTTCTTCCAAAGAATACTCTTGCATGAGAAGAGCAGTCCAACAAGAATTTGGGACATAACTGAGCAAACTTCTGTGAGAAAAGAGGGGCATGAGGGTAAGTAGATTCACCCATTAAGTGATGCAACTTATATTACTCTGACCCCACTGCTGATTTACACTAGTGTGATATAATCTCACACACGCAAACTACTTCACATATTTATATTATTTCTGAACTATCTGTTCTTTCAACTGCAAGGAAGGATTTTCTCCTCCTCGCTGCTCAAAGCAAAGACAACAAGAGCAAAACTCTCACTTCATTGTGAGAGAGGGGGAACAAATGTTCCCACTTCTCTTTAAAAGATGCTTAGAGAAAATAACTCAAGAGACTGCTGTAGATCCAGACTGGGAAGGAAACCAATCACTCCTTAACATATAGGAAAGAATGTCTCCTAGCCTGAAAGAATAAAGGTCAGATAAAATGGGAAAGTGAGTCTGGGCCCATTTGAAAAGTCATAGATTGGTGTTCAGAGGCTTTTTTTATTAACTAACATCAAAACATCAGGAACCCTCCACCGACATCTGTACATGAAAATCTTAGAATTTCTCATTCCATGCATATTTTTCTCTTCTTAGTAAGACTCAAAATATCCAGAATAGGAAATATCAATACAGCAAGACATCCAAAACTGTAACAAACAAGGAAGAAAGAAGTAGTAAGGGTTTATCAGAGACAAAGAAGTAAGTGGGAAGGCACAGACAAAGTATTCCATGCAGGGGTGCACTTTTGCTACTACTCATTGGTTTTTTTAGTCATTTCTGTGTACGTTTTGCAAGCTCAGTTCTAAACTCCCAAGGATGCTGAGTTGTAACTGGAGAATGTGCAGCATAATGTGGCTGGTATGTTTGGGAAGGTTCTGTGATTTGACCCTTATCTTCTACACAAGTAAAGAATACCTGTTCTGTGCAAAAAGAGAGTCACAAGTCCCATATGACACAAACACTGTGCCATGTCCATCCCTAATGAAAGTTCTTACATAGGATCACTGGCAAACAGGTTCCTGAATGTGAGGGGTACATGAACTGCAGAATTAGTTAGCACAAGCAAATCCAAGAACTCCCTGTTTCATAAGGTAGGTGTCCACCTACACTAACCTAATGTGGTTTTCTGCCTTTTGTTTCCAGGCTACATGTGATCCTAGACTCACACAACAGGCAGTACTTAATATTGCCCAAGTGGCCTTAAATAATCCTTTCATTTTCAGTTGCCATTAGTCCATGAAAGGAAAGAAGAGGCTGCCTGAACTAGCACTTTCTCAGTTTGTTCTATCATGAACTGTTTTTTCTCAATGGAATTGTGTGCAAGCAATAAAGGTAGCTATGCCAGGAGCAGAGCCAGGGGGGCAAGGGGGAGGAAAGAGGCTCCTGAGGGCTTTTACTCTTTCCTCATCATTTTCTGCATGATAGAGCTCCTCTTTTAATTGCCCAGCAGGGAATCCCAGAGGCCAGAGGTACATTTTCCCTTTAGTCTTAGAGCATTCATGATGGATTCTTGTTTAAGAAGAGGTTATTAGTCGTTTGCTCTTGAGTATTATAACATCACCAGTGCAGCAAAGTTGGTCTCACTCTAAATTTCGTTTATTCTTTGGCACACACAGGATATCTTGAGTTACACAGCTAACATCCTTTTATGCACCACCATCAATGAAACCCCTTCCATTGGATCTAACGGTACCAGATGAAATGTTGCAAAGGTGCTGAATAAAAGATCTCTTTTTGGCTTAATTCTGTTTCCACTGGTAAAATTCCCTGACTTTGACAGGAGTTGCTTTAAGTCCAATGATTTAAACACCTTTTAGAAACTATAAAACTATTCAATGATCACATAAGCTTCTGCTTGACAAGTAATGCTCATAGACCTTGAAGTCTATTTATGTTGTACCATGTTAACAGAAGTTATCACTTTTAAAAGTCTTGTCTGCTGTTTATATTTTCACTACATATACTATAGTTCATATAAGTTACTGTAGAAATAGCAAAAGGTGCAACAGTTAGAAGAGGTATCCATTTAGAGACAGTATCTACTTAACTTTTTAAAACATCATAGTGTTTCCAGGTTCCTGATAAATAATGGAACCGTGTTGATCCTGATCAGAAATTTCACCAGTGAGGTTGTTTCCTTATACAGCCATTTTCAGCCCTCTTTTTATCTAAGTTTCACAGGCTGGAAAAATATAACTTAGCCTCATCTCAGTATTTAACATCATAAGGCTCATGCAAAAAGCAAAAGATTCCTTTGATGCTTTTCCAGTTTTGTAATAACAGTGACGTGCAGCAAAAGATCCATTATTCAAGAAAAGACTGTGTAGTAGCCATATGTGTAGATGAAACATTATTTTTATCTTTTTTCACTAAGTCTTTGCTTACTAAATTAAGACTTTTAATTATGCACACAGAAAATCAACCTTCCATACACTTAGGGTCAGGGTAGGAGGTGTTTTCTTGTTATTTTGTTGTTCTGTTGTTGTGCCTGAAGGATTATTTTTCCCTGTCCCAGAACAGTTTGTTATCATGTATTAACTTCAACAAGTTCAAGAAACTACAATGAGAAAATTCTTGGAGTTTAAAGAAGAAAAAAGGCACCTTTTATCTTATCTGTTCCACACATACTTTTAATTCTGAGTCTGACATAATTGCTGGCAAAACCTTCATAGTTACCAGAGAACTAACAAGTTCACTAAAGAAATGAGCTTCAGAAGGTAAACTCAACAAGTCTCTGTTAACAGATGTCAGCATTGAAGAGTTTGAAAATTCAGAGTGTTACCTGATATTTCTCAGAATACTGACTTTAACTTTTCCACTCCTCATTACTTTGTCACCTCTGTTAGCTCTGGAGACAAGGTGTATTAACTCCAATACAAAAGAACAAGTTTACTTGGTAAAGAGTTTCAAATACGAATATGATTAAAACCAATCTAGCTGATTTCAAATACTTTCAAGCTTGTTTGATAAAATTAACTAATCTTCCCTTCAGTTCTACTCCCATCACCCCCCTCTGGGACTGGATATTCCCATCTTCCAATATTTTAATAGTGCACAACAGAAAAAAATTATAACTGTATGTAAACACTTCAGCAACTATTTTAAGACATTTTGCACATCTCTAGGCTCTCCACTTACATCACAGCAGGATCCAGCTATGCTAGTTAATTATTTGGGTAGACTATCCATGTTTATTAACCACCTAATTTTTGCTGTGAATGTTAAGTATTTATGCCTAATATTTGGGAATAATTATTTCCACAGAAAATGTTTTTACAGTATCTTTGATTTTTTTCCTTTTCAAGGTTAGCAGGATGAGGTCACTAAAGGAAGTCTGTGTCCTGTTATGCATAACAGAGCACTCCCATCTGCTTTTGCACAGTATTCCTGTTCTTACACAGGTAATGAATACCTCAGGAGACAAGAGCCAAATATGCCTTGAATGTTTACATCCAGCAGATGTTTGGCCAATATTATCAAAGGTGAGCACCTGCCACTAGGCAGGAAAAAAAAAAATTGCTGGGATTATCAGGAGTGCCAGCAAGCAATCACAAGGTTACGTCTAAACAGAATCACAGAATTATTTAGGTTGGAAAAGACCTTTAAAAACATTGAGTCCAACTGTAAACCTAATGCTGCCAAGTTCACAACTAAATTATATCCTTAAGTGCCACATCTACATGTCTTTTAAAGACCTCTGAGGATAGTGACTGCACCAGTTCCCTGGGCAACTTGTTCCAGAGCTTAACAATCATTTTGGTGAAGTAGTTTTTCCTAATATCCAATCTAAACCTCCTCTGACACAACTTGAGGCAATTTCTTCCCATCCTATCACTTGCTACTTGGGAGAAGAGACCAACACCCATGTCACTACAACCTCAGGAAGGTGTAAGGAGTAATAAGGTCTCCCCTCAGACTCCTTTTCTCCAGAATGAACAACTCTAGTTCCTTCAGCTGCTTTTCATAAGGCTTGTGGTCCAGACCATTCACCACCTTACGCTCTGCCTTGGGATGCAAGAACAACCTTGTGCTCTCTTCTACCCAGGGCTAAGGCAAAGCAGGAACACTTGTACAAAGGCCAACAAAGGCAGAATTAACAACAGCCTCCAGGGTAATTGGGATGGCACTACAGCAGAGCAGCAGGTGTTCATCTCTTTCTTTCCTACCGCACCACAAAAGCTCAGTTTCGGTCTTTATTAACTCTTTTTCTGAGTTAGTTGTGCTTCATCTTGACTTCTTGTTTGCTTGTTTTGAGGAAGAACAAGACAACAAACTGGTCTAGGCTTCAAATACTACCATTAAATGCCACAAATGGGAAGGAGCTGCTTAGTTGGTTGGAAAGGGAGCCGCTTTGGGCAGAAGGGAGGGGAGAGAGGATGAGGAAAGGAGGGAGAAGCAGAATGGTTGCCACTGACCACTTTGAGACCATTACAAAAGATCTCCTGCTCTCTCTAAGCACCATGACCTTCTCTGGGTATTAAACAGGGTTGTTTTGTTTTCTTCAAGCTAGGATGATTCTTACCACATATTTGATATTAGAATTTCTCTCTAGTGGTTTGCAAGTATTTGGTCCCCTAGGGCTTGTGATGCTGGATCCACTAATGATTCACACAATGGTATTAATGTCATTCATGGATGAAACCACATTTCCTTACCCTACAGGGTGAGAGCAAGATGGGAATACTGTGGCTAACATTAGGAAGGGACTGGGTGGGAAATAAAAACTGAAGTATTCAGGTCAAAAGACAGTGGGTGGCTAAATAAAAATCCGTGATTTCTGATCATTTTGGAGGTGGGGTGAACAATAGAGATTTCACCCTCGAATGCCTGAGGACCCAGCACTAAAAAAAATAGACAATAAATGACCCCCCAAGTGAGCAGTTTAAAACCATTCTCTTTGAAAACAGTTCTTGAAAACAAGTTGGCAGAACAGCTAGATCTCCCCACAGCAATGCATCATGAGATCACGTACAAGGAAACAGCAGAAGTATCAAAGCATGCTTGACTAGAGCATGCCCTTAGTTGCTCTGCCGTCTTAAGCTAGGCAGCTCAGACTAGCTCCAAACAGCAGAGGCTGTGTGAGGAGCTAGGTAGACATTGCCAGCTAAATGGTGGCTCATATCCTTATTGCCTTTGACTAGGAAATAGGACTTTTAATTTTTAATTTAAAGTAATCACAGCAGACTGAAAGTGAGAACTTGCACTTAATTACTAATGTGCATACAAATTTTGAAGGAATATTTCACATACTCTGGTCCACTGATAAATAGTATGCGGGAGGTGAGAAAACACAGGAATGTAGGAAATAGCTGACGTGCAGGAGCACCTTTACCCAAAACACAAAAAGAAGGTCAAAACAAAAGCAAAAGACAAAGAAACCCCATCAAAAGTCCCTGAAGGAGTGCATCAGAAGTATCTGCCTTAGGGAGAATGCTAAGAGCACCAGAGCAGTCAGCTCAGAAACACATGCCGGAGAAATTTCCAGCAGAAAGGTCTGTTCCAAGGCTGTGACAGACATAGGTGACTCAGAGGGCCTTCCCAGCTCCAGTGTAGAAGAAAGAGGAAAGATTTCCAGTTCCTCACAAGAAGAGAAACAACACTTGGATCAGATACCAACCTAATAACCAAGGCGCACTTTTTGTAATCTTGAAATGTCAAGGCTGAGAAAATATACATTGTTCACTGGTTAACAAAACACAATAACTGTCAAAAAAGGGGCTTGCATCTCGATTTGTGGGTATAAATTATACACAGGAGAGTCTCAGCTCCAGCTTCAGTTTTGTGGGTGCCAATCCTACCATTTAAGGATTTGATCTCAGAGACAGCTACCCCTCTGAGCCACACCACTGATGTAATTTCCCAGTGAAGTCCCTTTACACCCACAAATCAGGTGCTGAAATCCCTTTGTGGGATAGTAAAAATGCTGGCACAACTAACTGCCAATGTAAAATTATTCCTGAAAATGAGAGGGACAGGTCAAAGCCCCTTTAAAAAAACAAATCTTGGTGTCAATGCAGAAAAGGATTATATTATGCTTAGCTAGTGCGTGGGTGTAGAGAACAAGGGACAGAGACAGTCTCCCTTGGTATACCCTTCCCGCAACCCCTTGTGAGGCAGAACACAGAGGCAACATTTCAACCTCAAATCCAAATTCACAACCAGATCAGGATACACTGGAGGAGAGAGAAATAGATTTTTTTTTTTAATAAAAGGTAGGATTTAGGAAAAGATGTAGGTGGGGAAGGTGTAAAACAAGCAGGCAGGCAGTCTTTACTCAGCTTCCTTCTTATATTCATTGCTCTGAAAAGTGGACAAGTCTTAGGAAGAAATAAGACACATGGCTGTGGGTAAAAGGGGGGAGGAATTAGAAACTGTAATTCAATCTAATATTTGAGGCTTGGCAAATGCACCTATGGGATTTCATGAAAACCCCCGAATCTTTTTCATTTTGGAGCAATTAACCAGATCCCAGCATCGCTGGCTCCAGTGAGCCGCTTAGCTCTCTGTTTTATTACCCATTTCCTTTCCCTCTCGCCAGCACTAGCTCCCATCCTTGTACTTGGGGGAAAAAAAAAGGGGGGGGGGGGAACCCCACACTGTTACAGTGCCACAAAGGGGCCACCACAAACAAGTGCCAGCCAGTGCATTTCAGAGCAAACACAGAACACGCATAAATGAGGCTCACACTTGGATTAAAACGCTGTTGTGTTCAGGCATTTATGTGTGACATAATTAAAAACATCCAGCCGTAATTTAATAGTTCCCACCAAGCACAGACATAAAGTCTAGCAATTTTTCCCTCTGCATATTTAACCCTTAGAGACAGAAGGAAGAGGAGGCGTGGGGGGCAGGGGGAGGGAGCAGGAAGCCAGGGAGAGACAGAGGTCTTTCAAACACATTTTTTTTCCTGTTCTTTTGTGTTACTCTAGTTTGCTTTTTACCTTCTCTGATTTTTTTCTTCTACAAAGAGAAAGCAAGTATCTTCTGGATGCTGTAGAAACAAGAATCATGTTCAGATAGCATTTCTGTAGTTCAACAGCAGTACGGCTGGGTACAGACTCCTCAATTTGCAGAGGATAACATCCGTAGCTGGATGCACTGATTCACAGTTTGTGAAGATGCCAGATTTTTCAGGCTTAAAAATCAGCTACTAAAAAGACAGACTAATTTCACCACCATTACTCACTCTGAGTACAGTCTTTCTATTCAGAGCAGCCCTTCTAAATCAAAGGCAGCAGTGACAGGGCTAAGCATGCTGTTAGGACAGGAAGGATAAACCAGCATTTGCAGCACTAACTAAGCATCCGGGACATCAGGGTGAGTTCATATCCCTGCTCTGCCACGTTGTGGATTTTCAGAGAGACATCTTGCGGGCGGGGGGGGAGGGAGGTATTCAAAAATGCCTAGCTACCAGCTATGAGAGTGAGACACCTGAGTAAGGTCCTATTTGTACTGCTGGAAATCTGACTGTTTTAAAGTTTTTCACCTCTTCTCATGTCAATTCCCTACAGGCAGGTTTGGGATGATAACATTTTCCTCCATCCCAAAGTATTCTACAAAGAGAAATGTAACCAAGATTGGGATGTCCTCAAATCGTACAGCAAGAAAGTAAGTTAATAAAAAGTAGAAAATCCTCTTGGATCTATATTTCTAAATGCAGCACTCTTCATTCAGGCAACAGCCCATTACCTCAACTGCACAGCAGGACTTTGCTTGAGCAAGGAACACAGAATCTCACCCTTAGACTGAAAGAGTGAAAACTGAAGGAAATGCTCTGCACAAGTTAATAACCATGTGTCCTTATTTTCCACCAGTTGTGTATACAACAATTAGTTTAGGACCTTATATCTATTAGTCTGCACTGAGAGTAGAGTACCTATGCATATAAAGAACGTATAATATTACTATCACTAGTTATTCAGCTCCACACTTTGAACATGTTCTTGTTCATCAGAACACAAGAGCAAAAATACAGAGTGGGGAAAAGAAAAGGACTTCTAGGGCATTAAAGCAAAACAGAGGAAACTGAGAAACAAGGCTATTCTGTGCATATAATTCTAAATTTTAAGATCATTCTGTCCTCTCTTCAGCTTTTCTTCACCATTGCCAGCTTAATATCTACTATCATGAAAACTTGCAGAAAGCATGTGTCAATCCTCCCATCCTGAAGAATAAAAGAAAGCATCTAACCTATCTACTCTGGATTATGAAAGCCAGCAATGCCAGGAAATTTTGCCAGATAGGTCAGAAAGTCCTGGGACCTAATTGCAAAGGTACCAATTAAGAAGCCCAGGGATGCTCACAGAATGGTTCATAATCAACATATAGAGAAAAGATCTGTGAAAGACAACTTTCTAAAATATGAATATAAGAAAATTATGACCAGCTCATAGATCTCTTGCTTTTATTATATGCCTGTGAATAAAAGATAATACCTCAACTTCATGCTGAACTATGTGCTTAGCAATACCTCCGGTCTTGTAAAATATAGGATAACAGGATCATACAAGACCTCAGACTGGAAGTGACCTCAGGATGTATGGTCAGCTGCTGTGAGGTAAACCTGGTTATACATAGAAACTGAGGAACAAGAGGCTGGAGAGCAGCCTTATGGAAAGATCTGTAGGGGGTAGGTCAATGACAAGTTCAGTATCAGTGAATACTGTGTCCTGGAAGCCAAGAGGGTCACCCATATCCTGAAGCACACCAAGCAGAACATAACTAGCAGGTCCAGTAAGGTGATTGTCCCACTTTACACTGCACCAGTAGCAGCCCCACCTTGAGTACTGTTTTCAGGTGTGGGTATTTCAATATTAGAAGGACAATAAACTGTTAGATTGTGTCCAGAGAAGAGCAACCAAGATTCTGAAAGGCCTCAAGGGTGAGACTCACAAGGAGTGGTTGACTTGACTCGTTTTCTTCAGCTTAGAGAAGAAAGGCTGAGGGATGACTTCATTGTAGTCTGCAGCTTCCTCAAGGGGGACAGCAAAGGAAGAGGTGCTGATTTCCTCTCCTGGATGACCAACAATAGGACACAATGAAATTGAATGAAGCTGCATCAGGGGAAATTCAGACCGGACATTAGGAGAAGGTTCTTCATTGAGAGGATGGTTGGTCACTGGAACTCCCCAGGGAAGTGGTCACGGCACCAAGCCTGTCAGAGTTCAAGGAGCATCTGGATGATGTTCTTAGTAATGTATTTCAGTTTAGGTGGTCCTGCAAGGAGCCATGATCTTTATGAGTCCTTTCCATTTTTGAGATATTCTGTGATTCTGTGATTCTAATTCACTCAGATATATCTACTTTGTGTTTCAGAACAGCAACATGTAGACAACTCTGACCCATGAGCACTGTTTGGGTGCAGTGCACTGTAGTACAGAGGTATGGAGAAGCTCTCACTCAGATCCAGTGGCAGGACAGTACCCCAGCCCCAGCATGTCCCTGATAAACATGGATTTCTTCTTAGGAGGGTTAGTAAACCTTGTATGATGTGATTAAAAAATGAAAATACAGTGTTCTTGGCTCCAGAATCATTACTACCATCTGTGTACCCCATACTTGCAATGCCCATACACCCTTATCTCTCTGCACTTCCCCTTCCCAACAGTAAAGCCTTCTGAGCTGCTGTGAGAGAGAACTAAATTTAAGATTCTAATGGCCTCATGTAAAGAGGACACTTGTGCAGGTGCCTAAGACAGATAGCTGTGTGGGAGGGGGTTAGGTAAATAAGTTCCAAATGAGATCCCACAAACTGCAACTCAGGACTACTGAAGCATTGGTTTTGATTGTCACTTTATTACCACCTTTATTGCCTCTCAAATAGATGCAGAGAGCGTGGCATGCCAAGACAGAAGAATGTGCCTCCCTGTCCTAGTAAAATCATGGGTTTCTTCCAACTAGAAACCCTAACCCTGATCTCTTTTTATATAAATAAAAGTCAGACCAGGTCTTGCACTGTAGCAATTTCTTACAATGTCATTTATAAGTGCTCTGCTGCAAACCTCTCTGCAAATGAAAACAATCTATCTTCCCAAGGCATCCTGCAGTGTGTGTAACTTTTCAGGCAAGGCAGGAGTGGGTGATGCTGAAATGAAGATGGAATAGGATGACACAGTACACCAGCACCTCACAAGATCTGTTTTCTGCATACTAACTCCTACTAATGAGAAAAAAGCTTCACTGTGCTTAAACATAATGAAATCACAGACAAGAACAACTAGCTGATGATGTCTGCCAACAGCACTTCTTTCTCTGTATTTCCATGCAAAGCAGTGACTGGGCTTCAGTAACATGTGCCGTGTACTAGTGACATGGAGTCACCCAACAAGATCGGCAGTGAAATCTGCTAACCTGCTGCTTTTAATTATAAAGTCACAAGCACATGGTGTAGGACAATAATGTTTTACATTGCAAGATATTATTGTCATAAAGTTTTCCAGGTAAAAATACTTAAAAGGCTCTAAAACTGGAGAGTCACAGAAAAAAAAAACCCAACAGGTTTTATCTTTGACTGAATCAGAGGTGTATGCTGAGGTTCTAGCTAGTCCTAGCAAAAAAAAAAAAAAAAAAAAAAAAAAAATTTTGTCTTAGTTTCAATAATATGGGCAAACAGGAAAGCTGCCACCTTTCCTCCATAGCTATTCTGCTTTACTTTCCACTCACCTTCACCATTCACCACTATTTTAATGCTTGAAACTATGTGTAGTCCTATAAAGGTTTCAACAATGTTACATATTATTAAAAAAAAGCAATCCTAGCCGTTCTATACATCTTATGTCACCATAGTAGCCTGACGCCATCGTGATGAGAAGCACTTGTAGCACACAAGCAGAACTAGCAAGCCCAGCTAACCTAACGACGTCAGCAGCAATGCTTCACTATAGAACTAATTCATACACTGCTCCAGAAGTCTGCATCATCAATGCCAAAACACAACCACTGCTGGACTGGAAGTCGTCAACTGACTCATGTCTTGCTGTACAACAGTTACTGTGGGACATAATTATAGTCAAGAACTCTGCAATAAACCACTGCCCTTAGAAAAAATCATAGCAGCCTCTTTAGTGTCTTCACAGAGCAGATGGGGATTGGGAGTCCAGCCTGCAAGCTCAGCTAAGCACATTGGTAAGGCTGGGAGCCACACCATGAAGCTTCCTGTCACGGTGGTGGTAGAACATATGACAGTGAGTTGTGAGGAGCTGAATTCACGCTTTAGACCATGGGCTGCTGGCATTGCAAGGCTGTAGGTACAACTGCAATTCACACTCACTTGGAAGGCCTTTTCCCTTTGCTAAACGGGTAAAAGTATAAATAAGATTCAGGATCCAGGGTTTAAAGAATGAACCACTGTTTTTCTTAAGGCCATGTTTAAAAGAAATATAATAATCCCCCTATGTTTTTCTCCTGTGCTTTGCATGCTAGTCAGAATGCACTTTCCTGGGAAATGCATTATAATAACGGGCAATGTTTAGCATCACATTTGAAGTGAGCACATCCCAGTGATTAAAATCCAGGCAACAGAAATAAACACATCAGCAGGACATGCTGCACAGTACTGAATTGGGACTTCTTTGTTTTATGACTTTCTTGAACATTAAATACCGTGTGAGAAAAATATTGTTCAAACTTAACCATCTGTATTTAGTTTCTTTTGAGTGCATTACAATCATCAGTGATTACTTTAAGCCTAAAATCAGAAAACCTGGTTGTACTTGTAGGAGACTAATTGTGGCAGTAAAAGGTGGCTTATGTAGCAACAGAATTCTTTTATTTATTTTTGTAAGTAAATTTATTAGAAGCTTGTTGTTTTAAAATGGGGCTACTCTATATTAAAGTGGTACAGCCCATTACTTTAAGCTGAGAGAAAAACAGTTTCCCTATAAACAGTTTTCTCGATATCAATATTTTTTCCACACTTCAAAGTGGGAGGAAAGGTTCAAAGTATTTAAATTTTCAAAGCTTAAGACCTAGAGGAAAGAAAAAAATATATAGTTCAAGGCCAACATTTTGCTTTGACAATTTCAAAACATATATCTCAATGCAAAGTCTTAAATATGTTATTAGATTGAATTTTCAAAACAAGAAGTAATTTTGAATGAAAAAGCCATTCAAACTACCAAAACATTCTGACAGTTCCAAAACTGTAATTCCAAAATAGTTTTCCAAGTCAAGATATTTGTGAAAGCCAACTCTTTCCCACAAACAGTCTCAATTTCTGTGAGTCAGCATGTTCTGTCTTTATTATTACCAGCATGACACAAAGGGTCTCACCTCACAAGACCTCTTCCCAAGAGCCTGTTATTCTAACTCTTTCCTGGGAGGTGTCACTGCAGTGAGTGCACTGGGTTTTAACTTCTGTCCCTCACTGAAAGATGACACCCTGCTGCCAGCTGCAGTTCTCAACAAATGTCTTCAGTCTCTGCACAAGTCTTCTGTCTCTCCAGCCACATCCTAGATGATAACAGAAAGGCAGAAAACATAGTAAGAGAAACACTGCACCTGCAAGCACCACCTCATACCTACCTCTTAGGCAAAGCTTTGGATCCTTAGGAAGGTCACTTGGAGAAGATGAGCATGAAGAGGAAGAATCTGGCCATCCCAACCACGGCTCCTTGAAATCTCACAGCCTTTGGATAGAAGTACAATAGTAGCCAGCAGGACACCTGGTGGTATCACGATTATATTTTAATCATCCACACTGAAAACACTGAAACAGTCTCGCTCATCCACCTCACTGGACAGTGTAACTCTGGCTTCCAGCTCATCCTTTGGGTCTCTCTGGCCAAGTCCATGATCACACCAGATATGTCACCTCAAGGCTTTCAAGCCTTAGCCTCAGCACAGACCCCTCAGCAGTCCAGCTTACAGCATCCCAGGGATCCTCTCATTCTCCCAGTTCCTTGTTCCCCATACCAGAGTTAACACCTGTTCTCCTTGCTCTTGAACTCTACTTATGGAAATCGCAGCCTGGGCACAGAAACTGGCAAAAAGACTGCCTTAATGCTGGGAAAAACTTCATGCAAGACGCAATAAATCTACTTGGTGCTGAAAAAGTGACTATCTAGTTGGACATGCCAGCATCATTCTGCAGCCTGAGGCTAGCATTTGAGGGTATATACTGCAAAATGCATGCAAGCGACGTAGATAGTTCTGTACCTGGCTAGGATAAAGTAAAAAATCGGCTCCTAAACAACATGCAGGAAGAATGTCCACATCATCCCATTCTTCCTTTCTCTAACACTGTAGGCATTAGGGGTTTTCTGTATGCCTTGGGTGATTAAAACCATGAAACCTTTGGCCTCATGCCTTATAACTCCACCCAAGGCATGTGGTAATTCCCTAGAAATGCAGTGTTTGTCAAGTTTTACTGTTTAATTCCACTCTGGCTTTATTTTATTGATACATGTCTGTTTCTTAACAAGCTAGATGTGAGTTTTAATGTCCCTGAAAGCAAGATTGGGAGCATAGATACCCTGTAACCATTGCCGTTACCAGAACTGCAGTGCTCAGCACCTGTCCTCTTCTATTTGCTGGCCTTGCTTCTGCTCCCACCGGGAGAAGCGTTGCCCTACCAATTAGCACAGTGCCAGCAGCAAAGCCTACATTATTCATATCAGAGTGGACAATGTTATCATGCTGCATTGTATATTCCCAGACTCCAAATTATGAGCTATCTTTTACAACACCTCGTAATTCCTTAAACAAACAGAAGTGAGCAAAGGAAGCAAATGAATCTTTATTGGAAATATTAAAATTTTGATGCAAGTAGGCAGCTATTTTTCTTTGTACATTTTTATTCCAAGAAGTGACGTTGGGAGACACTAAAAAGAATGAATAAACAACACATCTAAGAAGTTAATCAGAAAAAAAAGAGGACACAAAAGAAGAAAAAAGGTGAGTATTTCATCAATTGTTCCCAGGTGTAGGAATGACATCTGCACTTTCTAGAAGTATATAGTCTTTAGGGTGGAGGAAAAGGAAAGCGGCCTGATGAAGCTTCATTTTTCCATGTTTGGTTTACCTTAGCACACACAGAAATCAGTGGTGGTACTAGACAGACTAATTAGGTAGCACTCAGTAGAAGGATAATTATTTCTACATCAAGACCCCTGAGGTCATTCTTCATATAAATTCCCATGGAAGTCAGCTGAGCAAAAGTTTTAAGAATTTCCCCCAAAATATGAAAATATCATAAGAGTATTTATAGTAAATTGCAAAATATAATGAAAGTTGGATGGTATGCTCTAGAATCATTCTCATTCTTACTAGTCATGCTGACATTGTGTGCGTGTCTGTTTTCCTCTAGTCTGATTATTTGAAAGCCTTACCTAGCTTTCAAATAGGAAACTGCATATTTAGAAGTGCATAAGGAAGGAGGAATAAAAAGCAGTCTCTGTAAACATCCCTTAGCTCCTTTCATTTTTGCCCTTTCAGAGAAGGGAATTTGCCATTTGGAGCCAGTAATGTCTTTTTGTTGCCTGCTTCTGGGTCCCAGTTGATCAGTATTTACCAAAACACAACACTGCTGTTTGAGAGTTGCATGTTAGGCATCTAGAGTTCAACAATAACAGAATTCTTTCTGTTTTGGCAGAGTTTGCCTCAGTTTGGAAACTTTCAGCCCAAGTTTGATGTCACTTACAGCAGTCAATATACCCATCCAAAAAAATAATTCTAAGTAAATAGAGTTACTGCAACTTCTACTAAGGCACCAGACATCATGATGTGTTTCCAAAACTTTTGGTAGTCCAGGAGTAACAAACAAGTGGTACAGATTTCATTACATCTATATTCATATATAGATATAGTATACGTATTTATTCAGTTTAACTGATGGGTATTGTTAAGAATTAAATTTGTGTAACAGTCAGATCCCAAGCACAGGGAAGGCCAATTCATCTCATCATTTCTGCCAGAGCCTATAGAACTGTACTGACATTACGGTAATAATAACATAGTCCTTTTGGCTAACATAAATCCTTCAGAGCGTGAAATTGCCAAGCATGAAACAGAATCTGCAGAAAGAGAGGCTGAAACAAAAACCGTCTCTCCTGTGTTAATTGTTAACTCCAAAGGACTGCCCCAGGACACCGAAAATGCCCATGTTGTTAACTATTTAATGCATGGGAAGAAGGAGGAGACATGACCCTCCGTCTTCAAATCCTGGAGAGCAAGGGAATGAGAAAAGAAAGCCAAGGTAGCTGTAAATAAAATTCTGGCTAATATGTTTGACAATTGTGTGACTGTATACTTCCATTCCACTCACAAGGAAATACTACCTCTGTTTGTCATCTAGCATCTTCTTTCCCTTTGATCCCTAATATAAATTAACATTGACCATACATTGTCTTTAAACTAATGATTTGCACATGAAGTGTCATTTACTACAAATTTATTTTTAGAGTTAGCATGTAACCTCTAACATAAAACATTATTAAACATCACCCCATATCATCACTTGTCAAAAATCCTAAGGATGTTTTCCCATTCAGTGCTCACAGACAACTTTACATACTAAGAGATATTGAAATGGCTCCATAAGTACTCTGGGCTGCTCACTAGATTGTTTTCCTAGCAGCTTGATGTTTCTTGGTAGTTATGGTATGACACATCAATCATGACACTTTTTAAGCACAGCCAACTTACGGCATCTGTGAATCCCACAGCTGCAAGGGCTTGGAGAAGGAGTTTGAAAAGTGAATTTGAAAAACTTATTTTTTTGCAGTGAAACATTTCATTTAGGCACATTGATGATTTTATCATCCTTTGAGTCTACTCTTCTTTAAATTGTATTGGCTTCCTATGATATTAGTCAGTACTCATGTAAATGAACATCTATTTACTTGGCTTGTTACAAACAAGAAATCTATCCTGTATTTAAGGAAAGTCAAGGATGATTTCTGTTTAATTGCCTTTCCCCTTCCTACTCATTCCTAAAATTTATTTACCTTTTTTGACTGGCTGTGAGCTAAGGTTCCCATAGATCTGCCTACAACTATTTCAAGGTCTCTTCCCTGAATGGTAAGAGCTAATGTGGAGTCTAGCACTGAATAACATACAGTCCCAGCTGGTTATCCTCCCTAAATGGATTATTTTGCATTTATTAACATAGAATCTGACCTTTTTCCTCTGCCCTGCAAAGGACTTGACTGCTTGAATAAACCAACCTTGTCCTTCATCCTCTCATAAATACACCAATAGGCCCATGTATGCAGACTCATGTAGTAAGACTCTAGTGGAAAAAACTTACTTTGCAAACTCAAATTTTTACTTCTCACATCTTTCTCAGAAGAGAACTTTCCCAGATACTGAACAACACCACAATTTTATAAGAGGAATCGTGATGGTAGCAGATCATGTTGCTTGGAGAGACAGCACACAGCGTATAACTGCCCTGCTTTGACTCCTACAGAAAAATCGGTAGAAGAATGAAGCAGAGCTACGGGACCATAACGGCAGTCTCTCATGATACATATCCCTGTGCTTCCTCACCTAATATTCATTACTTAGTTTCTGATAGTCTGGACACCACAAAGTCAGACACTTTAGACTGGCAACACAAACAGCTACTTTCTACCCCGCTATTAGTAACAAATAGGATGTATGCTCCAGTTAACAATTTGGCAATCTCATATTTATGTCATTTAAACTCCTAGGTAAGCAGCATCTGTCCTCAGAATTTTGTAAAAAAATATGTTATACTCAACCTAAAACTATTCTTCCTCTATTTGAATATATTTCCTTGCCTCACCTCCTAAAAAAAAAAAGGAAAGAAAAAAAATTATAGCAGCTGTAAGCTCCTCCATACTGAATTTCAGTATAACACTATAACATTTCTTTCATATACCAGTTTTACTGATAAACCAGGAAATGTTCAACTTCTAAGAAGAGTTAATTTATTTACTTTCATGACTTTCACAATTTTCATCAAAATCATTTTCACATATCTTACTATGGTTTGACAGGCATCTTGTGAAAGTGTGTTCTGCTTCATATGTTCCTTATTTAGAATGACTTCCACATATTCAATTATACATTTTATTTCCTTTATACCTTTTTAATCTGTTTAGAAACTAATCTTCAGAGAGAAAATGCACACTACCTACCAAAAATACCCTAAACCCACCCCTTCACAGCACTTGAAACTTAACATTTTGACTGTTTTAATTTCTCACAAGAATCAATACACGGGGATAGCTACTGTACTAACCCTGATAGTTACCTTTTGGACCACATCTGGCACAGCAAGTCTGGCCTAAATCACAACCTGTTTCTTCTCTTGTTTGTTCGTTGGCCATTTACTCTAAAATGTCATTCATTCATAGTGGGGAAAAAAAACCCCAAAACCCTCTCTCTTAAATGTCCATATGAATATATACTGTCTATACAGAAACAGCTTTCCATTGTGATTTTTTACTCTCAATATACCACGTTCATTGTTAACTGCCCAACCAAGTGATCAATATTGTAACCTTGACATTACAATATTCCTTCTAATTGGAATCCACAGGCACCCTGTGATATAATTAATTTATTTAGGTTGTTTGAACCTGAATTTTAATGTATCTGTTTCAGCAAAGCTATTCTGCTGTTTCTGTATGCTTTCTATTCTAATATTATAGCTGCTTTTGTTCCTTCTATCTATTGGCATACTTATATTAATATAATTTCTGAGCTTCTGAGTATGCTTAACACAAACAGGATGCTTCCAGAGGGCTCAATAAATTCAGGGCACTTATTTGTGGCTGATGAAGGTTGGTGTGCTAGCTCTGCCTACACTGCATAGAAGTGAGAGAAGCCAGGTCCAGTCCAACAGCTGTCACAATGGCACCAGTGAGGATAATGCCAGGTCTTTCTCATCTGGAAGGGAAGACAATTTCATAAGCAAAAGCCCAAATTAACTCCTTTTTTGTCATTTCAGAAATCCATTATTACTACTTCCTCAGCTGACAGTGCGAGAGGAGAAAGGATGGAGTCTTTGGTTTCTGAACAGCAAGGCATGCCCTTGAATCTTTAGGACAGGACCTAGTCACTTAAAAGAAAAGAGAGGGAGAGAGCTTTCCGCTCCCACCCTACAACCTAAGCAAAGTCTCTCAACACTGCAATCCAGCACATTTTAATAATTTTTAACAATTAGAAGCTATTAACATGTCTGTTTTTCCTGAAGAGAGCCTACTTTTTCAGTTAAGAAAGAAATATGGTAAAAACCCATAAAGTTTTAACACTTATCATTCTTCTCAATATACGACTCATTTTTAGTAAGTCCTATTTTATAGAAACACCAAGAGGTATTGGTAACTTTAAATGAGCCACAAGTTCCTTCTTCCCTACTGCTTTTCTGTGGTACAACCTAGAAATTCAACAGAAAACACTCTCTCTATTTGGACCAGACTCCTGATCACACAGGCTATAACTTTTGGTTTATTTACTGTGCACATCTTTTAGAAAGATATCTTGGTTTAAAGACTTCCCTAGGGATAGTCCACTATATACGTTAGCAATTTTTCCAGCAATTACTTACCCTTGGTTGTCTTATTTTTCTGTTTATTCCCAGGTTAAATTTGATTAGCTTTATATTTTCAGTATTTAGATTTGGTAAATCCTCTTTGTCAAAGTAAAGAACCCTGAAGTATCACCTACTTTTGGGCAGATACATACTTAAAAAATAGAGATCAAGCCATCTTTAGTCTTTTTTTTCCTGCAGAGAGTTATGATGCTCTCCTGCTGTTGCATTGAGGAAAAGAAGTGAGAAGATAGAAGGAATCAGAGCAGAATCAGAGTGGGAGTGAAGATGAATGGTGATGATGCCAGTGTTGATGTTCTCTTAACTTCCCTGAGGCAACTACTGTTCCACTGTCCCGTGATGCTGGGAGATGTGGAACACTATCAAACCCTCCAGCCGCTTCAGTAAGTCCTCCAGGTATCAAAGCCAAAACCAACATCATGGGTGTGTCAACTTCATTAGTGATGGTTCAAACAATCACACAATACAAGCATTCTGCCTGGCTCAGCAAAAGATTATTCGAAGGCTTAACTCTGAATCAAAGACATGGACATCCTTGATTTACTGTTAATGGTTTGGCGACTAAGAATCGCTTATATGATGCCAAAAGTGAATGTAGCATTTTAAAAAAACCAAACAGGATAAGACCCGTTCTTTACAATGAAACATAATTTTAGCAAAACACTTGCAAAACAGATATGCTTCTGCATTCAAGGAAACTAGTGAGGAACCTGGCAATTCAACAGAGCAGATTCTGTATATAAAAAAACACCCTGAGGTTCTCATTTCAAAAAATCCTATAGTACATGTATTACGTGTATGTGTGAACAGGATGTTTCCACTACACAGTCCATCATTTGAATACAGAAGGCACCTTTCAGCTGCTAAAGCAACAAACGTATACTTTTTGAACCCGTCTGTCTCCTTTTGGCTCTGAAAGGAGGATACCGACTTTGTAGGCTCCTTTTACTGCTGTGACGATAATCCAAGTAGCCTGAGGAGACTTCAGTAATGAAGGAAATTCAAAGTGTGGCTCCAGAGGGCCTGACTGGTAATAAAGATTTTGGTTTACAATCTCCAATTGTAACTGGACAAACAAGGACAGTGATTTCAGATGCATTTCTCTAATAGACATGCACTCAATATGGCACAACCAAGAGCTAATTCCACAGTACCAAAGGTTGAAGTCACAAGGGTTTTTCTCCAAAGTAAGGACTAAATAGAAATTGCAAGAATGATCCAAGATGAAAAAAAAAAAAAAAGAAAAAAAAAGACCTTTTGCTACGTAGGAACAGATGACGATAAAATCTGTTAATATGGGGGGGTGAAAGAAGTAGGGATAAAAAGAACTAGAATGTATTTAGATGTATAAGCAAAATGACAGAAATATACCACAATGATCAGAGGGCTGGAGCACCTCCCATACGAGGACAGGTTGAGAGAGCTGGGCTTGTTCAGTCTGGAGAAGAAAAGGCTCTGAGGAGACCTTACAGCAGCCTTCCAGTACATGAAGGTGGCCTACAAGAAAGCTGGGGAGGGACTTCTTAGAAAGGCATATAGTGACAGAATGGCTTTAAATTGGAAGGGAGAAGATCTAGACTAGACTTTAAGAAGAAATTCTTCACAATGAGGGTGGTGAGACACTGGAACAGGTTTCCCAAAGAATTTGTGGATGCCCCTCCCTGGAGGTATTAAAGGCTAGGCTGGATAGGTCCTTGAGCAGCCTGGTCTGGTGGGAGGTGTCCCTGCCCATGGCAGGGGGATTGGAACTGGATGATCTTTAAGGTCCCTTCCAACCCAAACCTTTCTATGATTCCATGATTCTATGGAATAAGCTTAAGCATGCCCTCAGCAGTAAAATAGAAATTGTACTTCCTTTTCTATCAGTCATGATACAGCAACAAACAAATCAAAGCACACAAAATGTAATATAAAATCTGCACTGATTTATTTCTTCAATTTGTTATTTTTTAGAAAATAGCCATCCACAAATAAACTCAAATCAAGTCTGCTATTGCTTTTCATCAGCAGGAGGGCAGACTGCAAGACTTGGAGCTTTTCAGATGTTATTTCCCTGCAATGCTGGTGGTCTTAGTTTCCTGGCCTTTTTTAAACTCTTTGCACAAGCCAGACCAGCCTAACAGAGACTGGGAAGAATTAACACCATTACAATAGTAAGAGTACAGAACATTATTAGCTACACCTAAAGAAATGGATCATATTTCCAAGCTACATTGAAATATAAGAATATTTCATGGCAATGTACTGAATCAATTTAAACAAAAATAATCAGTTACTACAAAGCATATTAATGTTTAAAAAAACTATAGACTGGATACAAAAATAACATGACATGAAATTTAGCTAAGTTGAAAAATATAACCACAGCTTCTGAAAACCTTCTTTAAAAACCAACATCTAATTTAGAGAGTAAAAAGTTACTACATTTCTCTGTTAATTATCTTCTCATGAAAGTTTAATTCTGCTTGACTTCAGCATAGGCAATTCCCAACAACAACGAAGAACTGCAAGCATATATTGAGAGAGCAGGCAGGACTGTAAATAAAATGTTGATACAAATAATTTCTAATAATTCTAATAAATTATAATAATTTCAAATAATTTCTCTCCTCAAGTTGACAAGTTTAGTGAAATTATTTAATTGCTTATATTCTTTTTTTTATATATGGCAGATTTTAAGGACTGTAAAAATATAAAACTAATGAAATTAAATTCTTGAGCATAACCTATGTGTGTCAAGGTTGTAAGGATGATATAAAAGATAACCATTGTAAATCAATGCCTTACAAAACCACAATAACTTCAGGGCTGTCATTTGCTTTCTAAGTATTACCTTTCTAACAGTATATGCTCACTGTGCTGAAGCAGCACTGCTTATTTTGTTATGTGCACTGTGCAACTCTAAAACTGTCATTTCATCCTGATTAAAATGCAACATAAGAAAAATTTATTTCTGCACTCGGTACTCCTTGACTGAAATGATGTGCACTGAAATACAGATGTGCTTTATTGCATCTACATGCACTTATGCCTTAGAACAAAGATGAAAGAATATTGAAATTATACCTCAAATTCCTGGTGTCCTAAACTGTAACTTCCTTCTCTGCATTGTAAAGGTTTATGTTCTAGGCAGATGTGATTCTGGCTTTTCTATTTGAGTTCATGGCAAACTGAATATTTTCACAAGATTTATCTTAAGGTCTTGGACAAAGATTTGATAAAATATTGGTGATTTCATTTTAACAATTATTCACAAGTACTTTAATGCAATTTAATGTAGGTGATTACTGATGTTTCTCATTTAAGCAGTAGTTCATAATCAGACATCAGTTCATTAATAATAACCAAAATTTACCTCATGCTCATGTTTTCAAAGGTTTTTTAGAGGACATTTCTTATGACCCAAATAGACATGTCTGGGTTTCTTACCATGTTCAGAGGGCACCAGTAAGTGATTCAGATTTGGTGTTAGAACACTCAAAAATGCACCGTGTAAGCTTTCTCAAAATTTTTCCTATACCCCTATCCAACATAAACATCCTAATCATGATATATTATCACTAAAAACCAGACAATACTGAATTATTTTCTGCCCAACAATCAAAAATAGATGACAGACTAAGACTTAGGACACTCTTAAGTTCTCTCTCAATCTCTTCCTGTCTTAAATACAGATTTCTATTTCACCCTGATGATCATTTTTGATGTCTGTGGGAAGTTGCTATTCATCCAATGCATTGAGAGTCCAGGCAACCAACCTAAACTAGAAAATAGTGAATTCTACTGTGGAAGCTGGAAGAATAAAAATTGCATATCAAATTGCTGTTGGTCGAAAAACATTGCCGGATCTGAGCCTGTTGATGCTACTTGTGCCAGATTAGGTAGTTTCTTCAAAAGGGTGTTTAAGCAGCAAATGCAAAAAGCAAGCTGATATCAGAATCATGGAATCATAGAATAGTTTGTGTTGGTTGTGTCTTTAAAGGTCATCTAGTCCAATCCCCAGGCAGTGAGGAGAGACATCTTCAACTAGATCAGGCTACTCAGAGTCCCTTCCAGCCTGGCCTTGAACATTTCCAGGGATAGACTGTCTACCACCTCTCTGGGCAATCTGCTCCAGTGTTTTACCACCCTCATTGTAAACAGTTTCTTCCTTATATCTAGTCTAAATCTATTCCCTTTTATTTTAAAACCATGACCCCTTATCCTATCACAATAGGACCTGGTAAAAAGTTTGTCCCCATCTTTCTTATAAGCCTCTGGTCTTACTGCTCACTATATCATCAGTGCCAGAGGAATGGATTCACAACAGTCACATCCAGAATATGAATGAACAATCTCTGCACAGTGACTAGAAGCCAGACTTACCACAAAAATACCAGCATAGTATGACAAATTCAGTGGAAAGCTTTGTTTTCATCATTCTGGAATCCTCAACATAAGGAGGATATGGAACAGTTGGAACAGGTCCAGAGGAGGGCTACAAGTCTGTCTGAGGACAGACTGAGAGAGTTGGGCTTGTTCAGCCTGGAGAAGGGTCTAAGGAGACCTTTTAGCAACCTTCCAGTGCCTGAATGGTTCTACAAGAAAGCTGGGGAGGGACTGTTTACAAAGGCTTGTAGTGATAGGATGAGAAGGAATGGGTATAAACTGGAAAGAGGCAGATTTAGACTAGACATTAGGAGGAATTTCTTCACGATGAGTGTGCTGAGGGACTGGCACAGGTTGCCTGGGGAAGTTGTGGATGCCTCACCCCTGGAGATGTTCAAGGCCAGTTTGGATGGGTCCTTCAGCAGCCTGGTCTGGTGGGAGGTGTCCCTGCCTATGGCAGGGGGATTGGAGCTGGATAATCTTTAAGATCCCTTTTAACCCAAACTATTCTATGATTCTATGATTTTACTCAAAAGATTTGGGCTCTTTGGAAGTTTCTTGGGGTTTGGTGTTTAGTTCTTTTAAACACAAAGGAAAACCCACATCTCTTAGAAGTGCCTGTTTCTCTGACAATGAGAAACCACTGAATAACTACATGTAGTTCTCAATTTCTCCTCCCAAAGAAAGAACAACACCTCGAAAACAAAAAAGTTATTTGAAACTAGCGTTCACCTGCATCTAAGCAGGTGTTACAAACTACTAATTTAGACAAATATACACAATGTTACTCCTACCATGTCCTCTCATCACCTTGTCTTCCTCACTGAATAGTCTAACCATTTCTTGGTCACAGAGCTTAGTACTACACTTCAGTCCTACAGGAGATGGGACTGGGTTTGACCTTTTCATTCAGTCAGTGTTTACAGCACAGAAAATGTCCTAGAAATAACAATAAAAATTGCATTTAAATCATCTTCTATACTCCTAAACCACCTCAATGGGAAAACACCACAAATATCAAAATTCAGCATCAAACAAATGACATGTTCTTGTTCACTCAAGGATTCACTAGCTCTCTGAGGAAAATGCATCTACAGAGGTTCTAATCACCAGCAGAATCGCCACAAACATGCCAGAGTCTGCCCAAGTCATTGCAGAAGACAGAAGAGCGAGAAGCTCCCAGTTCCACCTCTTTGCTCTCCTTGTGATAAGCTGGGGCTTGGCTTTTTTTCTGGATTACAATTGGTAACGTGCAGCAAATCTCCTTGAGTTGCCCTGCTCAATGCAGCTGGGTAGTAGCCCTGCAACTATTTGGTGGGCTGTTTGAGAGCTCATCTGGGGACAGAGGTCTTCTGTACAGCTCACTCCTGCCAGCTCTCCAGATGGGTTCCTAAGGCCAGGAGAGCAGACCACACAAGCTGCTGCAAGCACTGCCACAGCAAACGTTGTCACTCTTGCAACACACTAGATTCCCATGCCCAGGGAGTTGTTCGTGTAAACACTCAGTTGATTTTCATCCTTAGACTCTACCTCAGCAAAATATTTATATGTAAAGAAGTGTATGCTTACACACATTGCTGTACTGCAAAGCAATACATTAAAGACTTGTTCAATCAGAAATTTACTTAGAAGTAGGTTAAAGTTTCAAGCATTTTACTTTTTTCTGGAAAGATTAAAACATAGAAAACAGAGAAAACACCAAAAGGGGGCAAAATCCATAAAAATACATGGAAACAACTTTTCACACAGCCAGAATCTTGCAGCAGTTTTTTGAATACTAATTGAAATATTCCACTGGATATTGAGAATTGGTGTGAATATGCAGCTGGTCCAGTAAACTTGTACATCAAAACTAAGCTTTAATTTGTGAAAAATCATAGAGTCACAGAATGGTTTGGGTTGAAAGGGACCTTAAAGATCATCTAGTTCCAACCACCCTGCTATGGACAGGGACACCTCCCATCAGACCAGGCTGACCAAGGCCCCATCCAACCTGGCCTTGAACATCTCCAGGGATGGGGCACAGCTTCCATAGCTTCCTTAAGCAACTTGGTTCCAGTGTCTTACCACCCTCATTCTGAAGACTTTCTTCCTAATGTCTAATCTAAGTCTTCCCCCTTCCAATTTAGAGCCATCCCCCCTTGTGCTATCACTACATGTCCTTGTAAAAATTCCATCCCTTTAGGAGGTGCATTCAGGATGAATACCCTTGTTATTTTGCAGCCTCAAAATAAATTACCTCTTCTTTTGTCCCAAGTACTCCTTGAACATCTTGGGTGAGCTGAAGGCAAACCTCTTATTTGTTTTTTACTCCTGGAATTTATAAGAGGAGACAAAATTCAAAATACTGATGTTACTTAACAATTTATGGTTTTACTTATCATAGACTTGAAAGTATCTTATTTTTGCTACATGAGGTCTTTCATTCCTGTTTATTTGTCTTATCATAAACCACACATTGTTTCATGGCTACAGCAGCACATGGAATCCACAAATATCATAAACCATTGCTCTTTGTCTGTAAGCTGGTGTGTGCCAACTACAGTGTATAAGATAATGAAACACTTCACATATTATTGGCAAAGTATATGAGCTGTTAAATACAGGACCTCACAGTCTTACAGCCAAACACCTGGTAAAGTTCAAATGAATTCCACAGGTCCCATATAAGCTCATTTTTTGTCACTTATTCTGTCTACTCAGAGGCATTTTGGTTTTATAAAAGTCAGATATTTATAGATCAGTCCTTGGGGAGAAGCATCTTTCCTACCAGCCTCTCTAGATGAAAAGCAACCCCAAAAAAACCCATGGCATAACATTCTGCCCAAATAAGCCTCCATGGAGGTTGAAAAGGTTTGGCAAGACCGCCATCCCACAACCACCATTCTCTCTCCTGTTTTTGCCCAGTCAACTGAACTCAACTTGGACCAGTAGAACATAATTAAAAAGGTCTTTCTAAGTACCTTCTGTTCAAGGTAAAACAGGAAGCTCATAAGCCAACCTGCTCATTGCTTCTTCTCTTCAGCCTGAGTGTTTCAGACAGCCTCGGTGAGTCACAGAAAGCTTAAAGATAACTTCTGGAGTATTCAGCCAAATAAATCCCAAATTTCAAAAGTCCTGAATCTCTTCAATAAGGTTATGTCTCTAACTTCGGAAGTAACATCACAAGGTTCCTTCGTACAAATGGACAGCTTGCTCTGCAGAGTCAAGATGTTTGAAATTCCCATATGACTTTAAAAAGTCTAGTGTGTGCTCAACACACCTTTTGCTTGCTAAAATGCTTAGTAATGTATGTGGAGGTCATTCTTTTTCCAAAATGAACATTTCCAAGTCTATGGTAAGCTTTGCTTCATAGGCATGCTCACTCATAGCCTACTGCCATCTTGAAAGCAACATGCTTGCCCACGTTGATAGAAAAAAATTCTCAGAGATCTCAGCTCATCTTCCATGAACATTGCTTTTAATGCTATCCTGGGAATCCTCTGTTCATAGTTTCATGATTATAAGACATAACCTTGTACAGCATAATGCATCCTGACAAAACTAATATCACAAAGTCTCTTAGAGATGAGACACTAAAGGATAAGAGATGCATAGAAGAACTGAGTGGATCCATAGCAATCCAGTGAATTCAATGTTCCTGTCTAGTCTACTTGAGCTCTGTAGGAAGATAACATCCAGTACACTCCTAGGGGTTATTTTAAAACCTACTAAGAGACTGAAAATACATAGCTAAGAAGGATCCCGTCCAAAAAAACAGGAAAGTCAAGCAATAATAAAGGCATTCAGAACCTCTTGCAATGAGGACATTGGTTAAGACATGCAATAACCAAAGTTATTCCTATCTGTCAGCTGCTCGGTAGCCTACACAAAATGAAACAGTGGTTTCAGTGCAGTTAGTAGACAGATGTTTACATTATAGCAGAACTACGTGGCAAGCTCGACAGAGAAGCCAAGCAGTTTTGCTAGGTTAACACACCAGTGATAACAGAAGAAAGCTTCCAAGTCTGATACTGCTCACCCCTACTTGGCATTTGTAGGGTCAGCCCAGGTCTCAGCCAAGAAGCCATGCAGAAAGTGCTTACACTTCTGCTATCTTTTCTGTTCAGAAATCCAGACAATACGGCATTTCACACAGATGCTAAATTAGCAGTAGTAGGCAATTTTTAAGTAATATAAAACTCTCCCTCAAAAACAAAAAAACCCAAACCAAAGCACAACTACGTGTGGCAATTGCTTATATTCCTTTAGGCCCTAAACAATTTTATATTGCAAACAGGCTTTGAAATATGAATAATCCCAAAATCTCAGTGGCCTTGGCCTCCTTGAGAGCCAATCTTGAAGTGTGGCATAACTGCTCTTGACTTCTTCCCCAATGAATGCACACAGTCAGACACTGTTAAACACAGCGTTGTGTTCTTCAGATGATTTTGCTCCCAAAAAGCACATACACAGTCAACGCATCCGTGCCTCTAAGGAGGATACTTGATGAGCAAAACCTGAAACAGACAAGGTTCAAAAGGGCAATACAGTCAACTGTTACTGAAATTCAACATGCAAATCACTTGCTCTAACCCATTTGAGGTCTGCTTAGTTGTCAGTTTATCTTAAAGGAAGAACTCCTCTAATTAACAGAGCACTCAGTTTCAGTCAGTGACACGTACCCCTCTGCCACCATGAGATGAAACCCTGTGCTGGCAGCTCTGCACTGCTTGGAGCAGCCTGATGAACCCCAACCACTGCTAGGGCCCTGAGTGCTTGAATTGAGTGGTTTTGCCCAGTCTCACCAAGGGCCACTACCAACCCTGCCCATGGCTCAGGAGCCCCCTTTTGCCACAGCTCAAGGCTATGAGTCCCTGTCACAACCACTAGCCTTGCCATGGACCAGTGGCCCAGCCTAGACCTGCCCTGCCCAGTCATCCTGGGGCTGTGTCTGACCCTGACACCCCTCACCTGGCCCAAACATGCACATGGGCTGGCCTCATCCCCAGGGTTTGGCAACCAACCCTGGAATCATGGAATCATTAAGGCTGGAAAAGACCTCTAAGATCTTCAAGTTCAATCACCAACCTGTTCTGAACAGGTTTAAGCAATAAGAGACCTTACAGGGAACCATTAGGATGGACGGAAACTACTTCATTTTCCCAAAAAGCGATAGAAAGAGAGGAAATGGCCTCAAGTAGCACTAGATGAGGCTGAGATTTGATACTAGGAAAAATTTCTTCACTGAAAGGTTTATCATGCACTGGAAGAGGCTGAGTCATCATCCCTGGAGGTCTTTAAAAGACAGGCAGATGAGGTGCTCAGGGATATGGTTTAGTAGTGGACAAGTACGGTTGGACTCTATGATCTCAAAGATCTTTTCCAACCAAGCAATTCTACAATTCTATGATCAACACAACACCAACATGCCTCACAAACCATGTCCCAAAGCACCACATTTTGAGCACATCCAGTAAAAGAGACTACACTACTTCCCTGGGCAGCCTGTTCCAATGCTTCACCACTCTTTCAGTAAATAATTATTTTCTAATGCCCAACATAAACCTCCACTGAGGCAACTCAAAGCCATTTCTTCTCATCCTGTGACTTGTTACATGGCAGAAGAGACCAACACCCCCTCCCTACAACCTCCTTTCAGGGAGTTGTAGGAAGTTGTAGGAACTGTTGGACAGGCTCAGAGAGTTGGGTATGTTCATCCTGGAGAAGACAAGGCTCCAAGAAGACCTCATAGCAAACTTCCAGTACCTGAAAGGGATACAGGAAAACTGGGGAGGTACTTTTTACAAAGGCATGTAGTGATAGGACCAGGTGGAATGGCTTTAAATTGGAGAGGGGCAGTTTTAGAGACCTCATCTGGAGTATTGTGCCCAGTTCTGGAATTCTCAACGTAAGAAGGATATGGAACTGTTGGAACCAGTCTAGAGGAGGACTACAAATACAATCAGAGGACTGGAGCAAAGCCCATACAAGGACAGGCTGAGAGAGTTGGGCTTTTTCAGCCTGGAGAAGGCTCTAAGGAGATCTTATAGCACCATTCTGATACCTGAAGGGGGCTACAGGAGAGCTGAGGAAGGACTGTTTACAAAAGCTTGTAGTGGTAGGACTAGGGGCAATGGCTGTAAATTGGAGAGGGGCAGATTTAGACTAGACACAAGGAGGAATTTCTTCACGATGGGAGTGGTGAGGCACTCGCACAGGTTGACCAGGGAAGCTGTGGATGCCCCATGCCTGAAGGTGTTCAAGGCCAGGTTGGACAGGGAGCCTGATCGCGTGGGAGGTGTCCCTGCCCATGGCAGGGGCGTTAGAACTAGATGACCCTTAAGGTCCCTTCGAACCCAAGCCATTCTATAATCCTATGACAAGGTCTCCCCTCAGCCTCCTCTTCTCCAGGCTAAAGCCCCCAGCTCCCTCAGCCGCTCCTCGCTACGTCCCTTCGCTGCCTTGAGTCCTCCGGGCCGCCGCTCTGTCCCCCGCCCGCGGTTCCCGCGGCGGAGCCGAGGCGGCCGCCAAAGCCATTGGGGAGGGCGCCACCCAGCGGCCGCCGCCGCCGCTGCAGCTAGCGGGGTCCCGGCTGCTGCGGGGGGGCGAGGGGGCGCCTGGCTGCCCCTCGGTCGGTGGCGCCCCGCCGGCAGCCTGCGGGCTTGCAGCCCCCCAGCCCCCAGCGCGATCTGTCTCCGTTCGGGTCATAATTCACCGCAAATTTGAAGTTAGTCCGTTTACTTAATCACAGAACGACTCGAGTCGGAAGGGACCCGCCAGGATCGTGGAGTCAGCTGCTATCCCTGCGCAGGACAACCCCAAAGTTCACACCGTGTGTCTGAGGGCATCGTCCAAATGCGTCTTGAATTTTGTTAGGCTTGGCACAGTGACTGCTTCCCTTGGAAACCTGTTCTAGTGCTCCAGCTCCTTCTGGGTGAAGAATCTTTTCTTAATATCCAACCTAAATGTCCCCTGGCACATCTTCCTGCCATTCCTCAGGTCCCGTGCATTGGTCACCAGAGGGAAGAGATCAGTGTCTGCTCCCCCTCCTCCCCTTGTGAGGAAGCAGTAAGCTGCTATCAGGTCTCCACTCAGTCTCCTCTTCTCCAGGCTGAACAGACCAAGGGACTTCGGCTGCGCTTCATACATCTCTCCAGCTGCTCTGTGGCTCAGGTGCTCTGTAAGGTGCCTTTTCCAGGCTTTTCCAAGCTTGCCACCACCTGCCTGACCCATCGCCGCTCCACACACCCTCCTCACAATCACCCCTGAGCTCACCAAATAGCACTACCAAATCCCTCAGAGGTCATACAATCACAGAATCATTAAGGTTTGAGAAGACCTCATCAAGCCCAATATTAGCCCAACACCACCAGCTTTACTAACCCGTGACTCAAAGTGCCACATATACACATTTTTTAACATCTCAGGGAAGGTGGCTCTACCATTCCCTGGGCAGCCTGTTCAAATCTTGACAACTCTTTCAGTAAAGATTTTTTTTCCAATATGCTATCTCCTCATGTCCAGTCAAGCCAATCAAATAGTATAGAAAATAATGTACATGTAACAGGAAAATACAGCTATTTAAAAGCCATGCACGAAACTTCTGGGTTGATGGCCACACTGTGGCTTTGTTGAGAAGCAAGGCAGGTGTGTAACAGGGCTCGTGGCACTGGGATGGAAAGTCAGATGAGGAAAGAGAGACAGTGCGTGCATGCACGCTGCAGGGAGGAGTGGTTGCAAAACAGAGGCAGCCACACTGGAAATCAGACCAGATGCAGGATCTAAAATCCATGCTTTCAAGAAGAAATGGCACTTAACGCCTAACAACTTCAAATGGTCACGAACCAAGTTTGAAACCTCTTCTGAAGGAACAGCATCTCCACTAATCCAGTTCCCGCTATGAGCACACCAGGGCAATGGTTCAAGGATGACTCGGAGGGAAGGCTGCCATTTCCTGACTCACCATACCCGCTTCCTGTAGCCTGGCCTTTCAAGTCTCCATCCCATTACTGGCTGCTGAAATGAACCCTCTTATCATGTGAAGTGCAATGAAGTCACAGGCTCTCACAGACTGTGTCTATACATACTCTTCCCTCCTCCATGTTTTTGTCTGGAAATTTGTTGCTCATACTGTTCATATGAACATTTTTCTCACTAATGTCCAAGTAAAATTATTCATAAAATGATTCAGGTTTGCCAGTAACTATGTGGACTGTGAGAGTGTATTAAGTTGTTCTGTGCCTATGGATGCTCTAAAGCTCTGAAAAGGCTTCCTATTAGGTTTTATCCACAAAAGGTTGAAAATTTACCTGATAGTGCTCTTCCTGTCAAAAATGCAAGTGGAGAAGCATTCACTAAAAAAACTCCCATTAACAACAGCAGATTTGAGATAAGGATGTACTCCCCCCCAAAAAAAAGAAGAAAAATGTATTCCTCACTATCTCAGTGATAGGGTGCATGCTTTATCAGCCTCCTCAAAAAAACCTCAGAAGAACAGACCTAAACAAGAACATATACTGAGACATTTCACAGTCAGAGGTCATGATCTTTTACTTATAACCTTAACCAATTAGCTCTGTCTGTTTTAGTCTGTTTAGGCACACCTAATGAACAACTTCAAACAGCATTTCGCAAAATGCTACCTCTAATCTTAAAATATATAAATCACTAGGGAAAAATGCACATAGCCCCTGATCTGTCATGTTTATTTCTGCAGAGACCTTTCACACAGCCCTTCTCAAGTTCACAAAACTGTACAAAACACTAATGAAATAAATCAAATTCACTTAGGTGATGTCTCACCCCAGTGAGGCTGTGAGATTGCCTTGGATTGGCTTAAGAATGTGTATAATGAGTCTGCCTGGGTTGCAAGCAAATGGACACAGAAAGAAGCCATTCTGACCACACCTCCAGTGCCAAGCAAAGGAAATTCAGAGCCCTATACCTTAAAAGTGGAAAAGCAGCACTCAAAGCATTGTACAAAAAGTCTGGAAATTTATGTTGTAACAACATAAACCAAGGGGTTCTGGCTCTCATTGCTGAGCTTGCCCCCCTTAGAGAGCTTCCTTGTGGTGCTTGAAGACTTAGTTTCCATCCCACACACTGGAAGGACCCCATTTTCGACATTTAATTGTGGATGTTATCCGTATTTTCTGTCTCCGTTGCCACCAACATGTGAACAGATTAAGAAGAATTCTTTCTGGCTGAGGGGAACAACATAATAAAGCAGGGAATAATCGATACAAAATGAGTATCTGTGGCTGAGAAAGGTTCTGTGTTGGTCAGGCATAAAAACAACTGCAAACAAGTACAAAATCAATTAACCCATACCAGAGAAATTACCAAGGACTACATGAGAAACAAATAGGAACAAAGCTCAGCTTGTCCTCCAAAGCAAGCTGGAGAGGCTGTTGACAAGTAAGTTTATCATTCTGTGTCTCACTAAACTCCTATAACAGCATCCAGCAACCATCAGCCCACCCAAGTCCTACAGTCAAAAGGGCTGCATGTTCCGCTGACAAACGTAGAGATGTAGAAAAAGAAGTCCAAACCCCAAAGCCTCACACGCAACACCTTACATCTTTCAACTGTTACAAAACCACCCTGAGTAATTTCCAAAATCATGGCCAGACCCTAATGAACAATTTTTCAAAACAATGTTGTGGATATTTCCATTAACATGTTCAGTGTATAAATTTAATTTCTTTGTGCAGAGTTACTGAGTCCTAAAAGCCATTATGTTCCTTTCAAGAGACAGTGGAGAACAATGTGGCTGCACTCAGTCAGGGGCATCTCCTGGAAGGAGGAGAAAGTTGTGTTTTTTTCAAGAGCAGCTGACCAGCTTTTTGGAGAAAAAGTTTCTGGAGTGCAAAGCAGGTCAGACTAAGTGGAGAGTAGCACAAAGAGGAAGAGCCTATAGCACAAGCAGACGTAGGAGAGCTCTGAGAGCAGAGGGCACATACACAATCAAGGACCCAAGCTGATGTAAATATTTCTTCCACGATGCTTGGAGAGGATTGTGAAGGCTTTGTTACAGTGCAGGAAGCCACTGAAAATCACAGTCTGAGAAAAAGACCAGAACATAAGGACACGGTGCCTAGTGGGGAAGAAGGCAGAAATGGGTTTAAAGCCTTTAATTTCTGTTGTCTCAACATTCCTGTTTTTTAAAATATTCATTTTTCTAGATTATCTTTTAACGAAACTGTTATTCTTTTTGGTGGCATATATACTAATATTTGAATGATAGAGAAGTTTTGCATGGCATCTGCACAAGTTGGTTTGGGGGTGGTGGGAAAGCTGCAGAGTACAGAAAAAAACATCGACACACTGGGAAAGTCTAGCAGCAGGTCACCAAACTAGTCAGAAGGCTGAAGCACAGATATATGAGAAAAGAGTAAAAGAAATTAGTCCAATCACCATGGAAAAGAGGTTCAGAGGAGATCTGACTACTGAAATTACCTGACTTCAAGATACAGAGAAGACGGAGCCAGATGCTTCTTGTAGGTACACAATATGAGACAATGGACACAAGCTGGAGGATGGGAAACACAAGAGGAGTTATTATAATAATATCACTGCAGAAGCTGTGGGACTCCACACCTGCAGAGCTCATTGCAAATATAAACTGCACAAAAATATACTTTTCTTTAACCCCTTCAAAATAAAATACACAGAAAGTGGCAATTCCTCACAGTTTCTCTGCTGGAATGGAGTAAAAAGTGGCACCAGTGGCAGAATGTTTGTCTTTGTACACAATCTATGACCTCAGACAAGCAAGATTTGCCAGTCTAATGAGATACTGCAAGCTAGTCAACTATTTCATTGCTTAGGTTCCTCAGAAGTGTGCTAGGCATCGATTGCAATCTCACAATGTAAATTATTCTGGTTTGTTCAGTACCTCAAATAAGCAGCAGTAACTCCTCCCGTGTTTGAACTCTGATGCTGGCATTCCCACGCCATACCATGTTAGACATTCAGACAACTGTGCTGATCATGTATTTCCTCTTACTTTAATAGGCCTTTCAGGAATGAACAAGCATTCCCTTGTATACTACTATGGTTCCCATCACTTGATGGTCACACTTAATTAACCACTAGTTTAGCAAAGAGCTGGTTACACTTCATTTCGTTAAGTGATTTCATGATCACCAGAGGTACACTGACAGCTCTGTTAGCAGAAGCTATGTGAAAAGTGGCAGCAGACACAACAGTAACATTTTGCAGCACTTCCTCATCAGTGATTTTTCCAGGCGCTACTCTTGCAGAATACTGCTTGTTACATTTCCATTCCCATTTAGCTTTTTGGCTCAATGCTATCTCAGCCTTGAGGTGAGACAGACCATATCCTATTACTAGTACTTTTAGCAACATTGGTCCTTTAAAGTCATCATTTTTATATGAAGTATATACTAAGAATTTCTTCATCTGTATTCCGTACTTCAGGCTTTTCTATTCAGTCAGCAAATAAAAGCAATTGAAGGACAACATCCCATTGAAAAATATAAACAAGAACCAAATGGAAAAAAAGAAAATGTCAAAAGGTTCTACAGCATGTTAAACCAGACAGTTTAAAAACAGTAGGCAATTAACTCTGAGATGTTTAAGTATCAGGGCAGGAAAAGCACCAGCAAAGTTACATACAACATAGACATCATGGGATACCTGTAAAACCATAAACTAAAGCTGCATACCACAAAAAACCTTCTCATGATACTTTATGCTCGTTCATAAGGATATGTAACACACAGGTGGTTTAATGTTTCTAAAGTGAAAGCATTTTCTTCTCATTTAATCGGAGGAATTTTGCATCATTGCACTCCAAACCTAGATCTAAAGTTCAGACTGCTTGTGTTTTAACATGTATTTCAGATTAACAGAGAACAAAATGTCAGCAAAACACCATGATAAAGGAGGGTGAGATGAAAGGTGTATAGCACAAACCAAAAATAATGCCAGTGACTTTGTTGTGAAGTCCTTTGTCACAGAGCTTTGTACTCAGATATTGTGAAAATTCATAAAGAAACTGTATTTCATATAAAACCAGCATCTTTGCTCTAAATATCTAGTCTTTAATTCCTAGAATCATAGAATAGTTTGGGTTGGAAGGAACCTTAAAGATCATTCAGTTCCAACCCACCTGTGATGGGCAGCGACACCTCCTACTACACTAGGCTGCCCAAGTCCCTATCCAACCTGGCCTTGAATACCTCCAGGGACGGGGCCCCCACAACTTCCCCAGGCAACCTGTGCCAGTACCTTAACACTCTCATCGTGAAGAAATTCCTCCTTGTGTCTAGTCTAAATCTGCCCCTCTCCAGTTTAAAGCCATCATCCCTAATCCTATCACTACAAGCTTTTGTAAACAGTCCCTCCCCTGCTTTCTTGTAACTCCCTTCAGGTGTTAGAAGGTTGCTATAAGGTCCCCTCAGAGCCTTCTCTTCTTCAGGCTGAACAACCTCAACTCTGTCTGCCCTCATGTGGGAGGTGCTTCACTCCTCTGGTTGTATTTTTAGTCCTCCTCTTGACCCATTCCAACAGTTCCATATCCTTCTTATGTTAAGGATTCCAGAATTGGACACAATACTCCAGATGAGGTCTCACAGGAGAGGAAGAGGGGCAGAATCACCTACCTCAACCTGCTGGCCATGCTTCTTTTGATGCAGCCCAGGATACGGTTGGCCTTCTGGGCTGCGAGCGCACATTGCTGACCCATGTCAAGTTTCTCATCAACCAGCACCTCCAAGTCCCCTGCAGGGCAGCTTTCAATCACATCATCCCCCATCCTACAATGAAATCAGGGATTACACTTGGCCTTGTTGAACCTCATGAGGTTCGCACAGGCCCACTTCTTCAGCTTGTCAAGGTCTCTCTGGATTACATCCCATCCTTTCAATGTGGCAACTGAACCACTCAGCTTGGTGTCATCTGTAAACAATTCAAATCATATGAAGAAATAGTAGAATATTTACCATTTACTAAAAGCAGACAAGAACCAAAACAAAAGTATCTTGTGCCAGTCAAATGATGTGTCCATTTGTTACTGCAATTCCTTAGAGATCTGTTCTACACAAGGATCACGAGAATCACATACTGTTGAAAAGATTCCTACAAAACTTCATCTGTTTTCAGCATCTATGTATGTAATGCTATTTTGGTTTGTGATTAGGTGGATTTATCGCCAGAGTACAAAATATAAGGGAGACACTTGTTTCAGGAAGTCTTGGGAGGCATTCCGGTTTGTGGGTCATCATGAATTCACATCTACCACAAAAAAAAAACCCAAACAAACAAAAAAACCCAAACCCCTCATCTAGGTATGAAACTAGCTAATAATGTGTGGAAAAATGCAGCACATGATCTACCACTCAGCTCACAATATGCTTTGAGAAGTTTCAGGTAACTTGTGTAAACTTTTCCTTAGAAAGTACACTTGTTACTGATGGGGAGGGGGAGGGGGCAGGGAGACAAATCCCCCACTGCTTTTTACAATTAGCCTGTACATAATAGTATCATAAGTAAGTTTATATTCCTGTAACATCTTCACACATATACTTTTCACAGTAGCTGTGGTGGATCCATATAGATTTTACCATTTTAAAGGCAGAGTAAATGTTACATCAAGCATTTAAGTGACCTGTTCAAAGTTGTGTAATGAGTTACAGATATCCTGGCTGTTGGCAGCCCTCATACTCCATGGAGTACACTCCAGCTACACTTTGTACTGAATTATTTAGGCACAGATACTGTAATCAGAAAGAAATTTCATTACTCAGGTCTTAATAGGATGATACTTTGTGTTCTCTACAAATCAAAGGAAATCAGCAACGGCTTTGAACCAATAATGAACATTTGTGGCAAAGTGATTCAGATGTGGTTATCAAGAAGAGAAGGCATTCTCACTGTCTTATGGGGAAATCACTGCAGGTTTACAGATTAGCTCTCCTGTTCTGCTAGCAGACAAACCGTAATTCCTTCAAGAAAACCTCTGCATTTTTCAGATAGGTGAGACAGATCAAAAGTGACAACGACCTTACTAGTTTACTAACGAACAAAAGATTACTAACTGTAACAGGATCTAAATAAACATCTACTTCCTCATCTCTTGGCATTTCTCATCCTTCATATGACATGTTTTAACTGACCATTTAAAGAGCTTCTCTTAGGCATCTTTGTAAGTTTCTGGGATGCCAGATATTTGCATTAATTTGGACACCGAAGTTTTAAAGTCATAGAATCATAGAACAGTTTGGGTTGGAAGGGACTTTAAAGATCATCCAGTTCTACCCATAGGCAGGAACACCTCCCACTAGCCCAGGCTGCCAAAGGCCCCATTCAACCTGGCCTTGGACGCTTTCAGTTAGGGGACATCCACAACTTCCCTGGGCAACCTGTGCCAGTGTCTCACCACCTTCATCATGAAGAAATTCCTCCTAATGTCTAGTCTAAATCTGCCCCTCTTCAATTTATAGCCATTCCCCCCTCATCCTATCACTACATGCAATTGTAAAAAGTCCCTTCCCACCTTCAGGTACTGGAAGGTCTCTTGGAAGCCTTCTCTTCTCCAGGCTGAACAACCCCATTTCGCTCAGCCTGTCTTCATAGCAGAAGTGTTCCAGCCCTCTGATCGTCTTTGTAGCCCGCCTCTGGACTTGTTCCAACAGTTCCATATCCATCTTATGCTGGGGATTCCAGAACTGGACACAGCATTCCAGCTGAGGTCTCACAACAGCAGAGTACTCCTATGCATTCTCTGTGCTGCTACAAAAGCAACTTTATTGATAATAAAGACAAGATCCAGCAGGGAAAACAGGAGAAAATCCAACAAATCTTTCATTCATTGGAGACTGAAAGCCGCATGATTCAAATACCAGAAATTCACTTTCAGGAATTTTGGCAAGTATTTATAACCAGTGAATTATTACTAGTTTTCCTTGGTATTCATTATAACAACATTAATACTGGTGGATTCCTTTATACATGTTTGATTTTAATATCCAAATGTGTGGGGATCCCTGGTATTTAACAGAACAAAACTTAACATCAATTACTAAGTCACAGAAGGAAATAGAAGTGTCTTTATCCAAAAAATTGTTCACATTAATTTATTAACTAGCAACATTTTCCAAGGTTTCAGACACTGTATGACTCCAAAATAATGAAGAAATATTTCATTCATGCTCATTTTGTAAATATGCTGCTACATACACAAACTGTTCCTGCAATTTATCATGGTGCTTCCCCACTATTAGAATTTGCTCCATACCTCACTGCACATTAGCTTAACTAAAAATCCTATCATATCATGTGGAAGGAGAGAAAGAAAGCCTATTCTAAGACCTGCAAAAATTGAAAGAACAGTAGGCAACAGAAAAGCATGTCAGGTTTCTCTCACTGAGAAGTGAGACATGAATTTGGCAGGAGCCTCACAGTTGACAGCTTTCTCTTACACTGAATTCTCCCTTTCAATCTTTAAGATACATAGGCCAAAAAGAAACGTTAGCCTCTTGTTCCTTTCATTTGCCCATGTCTCTCAAGGCAATATGTCCTCACAGTTAAACATAAATATTTCAACAAAAAAAAAAAAGCTGATATTTGAACATTCTCCTTTTTAACAGTCAGATACTCAGGTCTTGAAGATTTAGACCTTACTGAAAGGCCTTGCCAATGTAGCTGCTGCTAATCATTATGAAAGTTTTTATTGGGAAGCATAGACACACTGTGACAAAAGCATTCTTGGCATCTGTCCTTCACATCTCATTTTATCTTCCATAAACACATGAACTGTTATTCTGTCTCACAAGCACTTAAATTAATGAATTTTGCAATCACCAAACAGCTGAAAAGACAAAGCTCTGGGCTACAATGCCATATGTCTAGATACAACAGTTTTAAGCATCTATTCTCAAGAAGGGATCAAGTGGAAAAGCTCTGCTTATTTCTTTCTGAAGAAAGACATGAACTCAAAAAGAAGTGCCAGAGTCTAAGAATACATCCACAGCCTTAGAGCCAGTGCTCATCCGTATCAGGGCTTTGTGGCTCCAGCTGGATCCAGAGCCTCTCTTCTAGTAAAAGGGGCTTCAGGCCCTTCCTGGTGATGACTCCAACTACTAGTTTCTGCGGATCAACAATAGTGAGATGGCACAGCCTCAGGGTGTGAAAGATGTCAGCTTGCACTGACATTGCCGATTTAGTCACATACGGCTCCTGGAAAACAAAGAGAGAAGACAATGGGAAAATGCAAAAGCATGATTGCATTTCTTGCCACAGGGGTGGAGGTAAGTAGATAGAGAAAGTAGGCCAGGGAGAGAGAGGTAGCAGGTTTGAGGGACAGGAGCCAATAAGAATATTAGTTCTTTCTCTGTTCCCCATCCCCAATTATACCTAAAACATCAGGAAATACCATAGTAAAAAACTTACTTTATTTGGTAAACCATCAGGTTCACTCTAAATAAACTATTATAACTGGAATGTACCCAAATCTCACAGGCTGGAAAAGCAGAGTTGAGCTCCATTGATATAGTCTAAGTTTTTACTTGGAAATAGTCAGTAACCCCAAGAGTTATTAAGTCTTAAGATTTTTTATAGCTGCTATCTCATTACACAACCATTTATGACATCCTGCAATATTTTGCAGTAAATGCTTATAAAAGTCAATTCACATAGAAACAGAGACTGGGAGTAAAAGGGCAAAGAAAACAATCATATGGCTCTGAGAAGAAGAGGGCCTGCAAGTACCAGACTCTGGTCACTGAACACTAGGAGGATTATAAATGTTTCTTGATAGATACAGAGCAAAAAATCATTTTATTTTTAACCAGGCTGCTCTTTATAATTTGTATAGGTGTTTGTGGCAGCAAGTTCCTGCCAGACAAAGGAAACCTGCTCCCCTCAACCAGACAGCAAAATCCCAGATCCCCCTGGTGAACAAGTATCATGTGCTGCCGGTGGAATCCAATCCTGAGGATGAGGATGATGGTTCCCACAGCCTAGAATCTTTCCCTAGGCCGCATCATCCTCAGAAAAAGATAAAAACATCCTCCATTAAGAAGAAGAGGAGGGTGATTGTTGTAGGGGACTCCCTCCTGAAAGGAATGGAGGGACCCGTTTGCAGACTGGACCCACTCCACAGAGATCTGCTGTTTACCAGGGGCATCAGTGAAGGAGGTAGCTAGAAAACTTCCTTCCCTGGTCCACAAAACAGACTACTATCCTCTCATAGTAGTCCAAACTGGTAATGATGATATAGTAAACAGAAAGACGAAAGCCATCAAGAAGGACTTCAGGGCCATTGGGAAAATCATGGAGGGACAAGAGGAAATGGTCTCAAGCTCTGCCAGGGTAGATTTAGGCTGGACATTAGGAAAAGAATTTTTACAGAAAGGGTCATCGGGCACTGGAACAGGCTACCCAGAGGAGTTGGTTGAGTCACCTTCCCTGGTGTTTAAGGCACAGGTGGACGAGGTTCTAAGGGTCATGGTTTAGTGTTTGATAGGAATGGTTAGACTCAATGATCCAGTGGGTCTCTTCCAACCTGGTTATTCTATGATTCTATGATTCTGTGATCCTTCTTATGACTTAATCTCTGTCAAGGAAGGCATATTATGTTACCCAAGCATACACTTTCCCACATAGAGGAAAAATTAAATAAAGACATGATAAAATAGTATAAATAAATGCACAGTAGAAGGACACATCTGTTCTCCCTCTCTCCTTTACAGAACTCACAAGACATTCAAAGACATAAGGAGGGAGAAAAATTAAGTTTAAAAAGGATTTCTTTTTTTAAAACCACATATAATTTTGCTATGGATCTCATTGCCATGGGAAATCATTACACTCAAGAACTTCACAATTAATATTCCTGTGGATATCAGAAACAGAGATTTCCTGTGATAATAATAAGTTGTTGGAAGAGATACTAAACTTTGTGCTTCAGGGATCACATTAGGTACTAAAAAGTTAGGTATCAATGAGAAACCTAATTGAGTGGAATAGATTTCCCAGAACAGAAATTTTGTGTGGCCCAATGGCATGAGCACTGGATTGGGTATCAATTGAGCTGATGTCAGTTCCTATGTATGACCTCATCTTGAACTTGTGAAAGCCATGTGTCCTCTCTCCACCACAGTTTCCCCATCTATTGAAAGAAAACCATTAAACCCAACTAGATAATGGATGTAAGGAGCATAGTGAGATTTATAACTTGCTTTCCTTCTAGTTGTTCTCAAAGCAAGGAATCCATACAAGAAAGATTTTAAACTCAGTCCCATCTTCATTACATGTGAGTAAAGAGGAGCAAATTTTATATCTTTTGAATAAAATCCACCCGAATTAGGCTCTCTCACCTGGATTTCCCAATGCCCCCCACCTCCATTTCAATGCTGTAGACTGGAAATTCACCAAGGCAGCAACTACATTTAACATATTTATTTTAGGTCCTTTTCAGTATACAAGACATGTTGTTGCTTTTGGATCCAGTATTTCAGTACACTATTTAGGAAATAAATGTGTCAATGTCATAGCAGGGATTAAAAAAACAAAGGAAAGAGAAAAGAAATACAGCTTTATTTATAAGTTGATGTATAGGCACTGTACAGTAATGGAGCCTAAAATTCTCAAAAGTGTTGCTTTATATTTGCTGTATAGGACTATAAGAGCCAAATAATGACATTTAAATGATCTATTCCATTAACATTTTATCATTTTGTCAATCTGGAATGTATTTTAATCAAAAGCCCCCTTGAAATAGTCTCCTTTGTTGTATTTTCTTTTTGGCTCATTTTATCAACATCTGTTATGTTTATATAATATGAATTAAAACTTTGGAATGCTGTTTGTACTCAGCTACTTTTGTTGAGAATGTAAGGTCCCAGGATTGGCAGTGTTTATGTAAATCAGTGAGGCTGACACAGCCATCATAAACAAATGAGAAAATATAACAAACACATTGTTCATGGAGGAAATGTTTGTTTTTAGAGTTGGCTTCAGTCTTACCAGATTGATGAAGAGTTGCTGATACTGGGGATCTGTAGTGTAGCGATTCAGCAGTATAGTTAGGTGCAACAGACTGAACAGCTTCTCCGCTGTTATCTGAAATAGGCAAGAATACATTTCTCTTTACTTCTGCGCCACACATTAGAACCCAAGGTTCAAAAGCTTTCTAGTCTGAGTTTTAAAGGGAGGTTTTCAAGCAGAGCTACACTGGCAGAGTTTGTCCAAACTTCATGAATTCTTTTTCCAGTAAGGCTTAATTTAGCCATTTAAAAGAAAACACTATTTACTTACAGAAAGATTTTGTTTCACAGAATCACTTCCCTTTACCTTTAACTTTATCTCTATTAAGAACGTGTAAGTTATATTGGCTTAGATGTGAGGTTTTTCACACTGTGAAAATTCACACACTAAGTGGTAATTAGAGGATAGCATAGTGCAGAAAAATGCAACATGAGTGGCATCAGCCATCAGCCTCAGCTGTCTTCCACTGGACTACCTGTTTGTACCCTGGCACCTCATCCCTACGTTCTCAACATTGTTCTTTCTCAACATTGTTTTGCCAGTTATATTTCCATGTGCAAACCAAGCTGACTCAATACATTGCTCAAACCTCCATTACTAGTCCTGCCTTGCTAACACATGATTTTTATTTCTACCACACTTAATATTTACTAAAAAATATTTACTAAAAATCCTTCAGTCATCGATCACGGGCCATCACAGGGAAGAATGCTACATGCTTTTCAAGTTTGAAAGCTTTTATAAATACTCATACTCATCATTCAGAGAAATGCTATCCCATACACAATTAAATATAATAATTCTGCTGTCCATGAAGAAATTGAGAGAGGGAAGATTGGAACAGCTGATGAGCAAGAAAATTCTTTGCCAGCAGTCTTTCACAACTTTCAGACAGTTTATGACGGTTGTCCCTGGAAGGTAATTTAAATCATATCTGACCACCTCTTTATTTCAAGCACATATATTACATTACCTCTTTAATCCTTGAGAGCTCATCCTAAATCACCTTATGTACATGCTTACTAAACAAGGAAATAGCTGAAAGAAAAGTGGTTAACTTCTCATAGGAGAGAGGATGAGGAGACAGATTCATTGTTGGTCTCTGGCTCAGAGATGTGCTCATTCTCCAGCAGCATGCAGAGCTCTAATCTAAAATTAACAAAAGGGAAGAAAAAAGGTTCAAAAGAGGGAGAAGACTACATTATTATGAGGAACAAATTTTAAAAAGCAATTGCACTCTACTTAACCATCAGATATATGATAGATAAAGTATTAGTGGGCTGACCACATATTTCACCTTCCTGCATTTCCATTAGCAACAGCAGCAGCACACAGGTGTTTTCTGGTGTAGGTTTGCTTAATTAGGTTATAGGATATCCTCTATCCTATGTGTTCTCCTTGACCTGGATTAACTTGTTTGGGAGGAAAAGCTCATGTGCTGTCTAGTTTGTACCCAACAAGACAATAATACCAATAATAAGTAAATACAATTATCTGAATATAAGCAGATAGGCTGTTCTTTCTTCCCACATCCTTCTTAAGTAACATATACATTAAAACGCAAGATCTGCAAAAACTACACATCATATTTTAAATCATCAGTGAAACCTTCTGTCACAATGCACTCCAGAGTTCATTAGGGCACATGATATACTTGCTGACTTAGTCATGTGAAAGTAGGTATCTTTATCAATTATTACATCATTTGAAACCTTTCTTTAGAATTTTCCTCCTCTGCATCACAGATACAAAGCCTTGACATGCAATATGTTTAAAATTATCATCTATATCTTAGTGATTCCTTGTTTACATGCACACTCCATCCACACTATCCACTTCCAGCTTCTTAACCTATATTTAGATAACAAACACCACAAAGATTTTTGTTTTACAACATACTTAATATCGTGTTAGCCCTGGTCTGGGAGTACAACTAGGAGCTTCTAGGAGTTGTACAAAGATATGCAACACACCGCTAAATGATGAACTTGAGAGACCTAGAAAAGAGCAGACACACAACCTTCATTAGAGCATCAGAGAAATACAAATTATGTACAAAGTGGCTTTTGTGACTGCAACACTAAAGGTTAGCTGGGAATATTTCAAATAAATATTTCCTTGTTACAAAATATTGATCTGTTCAAACCAGAATTTGTTATAGGAATTTACTAGTTTTATCATAATGTCTCAGGAGAAGGGTTAATCTGCGTCAAACTGGGATTAGCACTCCACAGCAGAGGACATATACTAAGATGACACATGTGCCAGCTCCAAAAGCTGGTGGTTAATGCCTTCCTGAGCGACAGTAGGATATGGAAGACCTGGGTTCAAGCCTTTTCTCCACACTCTTTTCATAACAAGAACATAAATGGCTATGTATGGCATGTCATAATTTCTCCTGTTTGAGGGGTTCCATGCTTAATAAACCAGGATCTATATAATCAGGTCTCCCTGCTCCCCTAGGCTATTGGTCATTCCATTATTTTCCTCCCAAACAGTCTCCCCTTCACTATCCTGTACTACTTTTGTTCTGTATTTCATGAAACTGTATCAAAAACCGTAGAGTGCAAAAAATTAGTAAACTCATAATGAAATACCACTGAGTTCTCACACATTAAACTAGTTCCCAATATATTATATTAAAATGTCTACAGTTTCATCTGTTTCAGGTCTTTCATATAGACCAACTTTTCTCTAATTTAAAAATAAGATTATTTGGGTGCATCTACCTCCAGTTTTAGTTCAGATCTGGAACACATTTTTGAAGGAAATGATCTTGTCACCTCTACCTCCCATGTGTTGGTTAGCATTGCAGACAAGTCCCTCCTCTCCTGAAACATTCAGCTGTTTCACCCTTTAGGTCCAGTCTCAAAATCCATATTTTGTTAATGTAGACATGTCCTTGGTCTCTCATCTAAGATTCTCAATGGAATCCATAAGTGTGCCTGTGGCTGGCATATAGGTGTCATCCTTTTACAAATGAAGACCTGAGAGTGAAAAGAACTTGTGGGGAAAACAGACTAGAGAAAATCACGGGAGTGATTTTACTAGGAATCTGTCACCTGCTTCCACTTTTAAAGCACATCCTAGTTACAAATAAGGTATTCAGCAAGATTCATAACCATTTAAACTTAATTCATCTCAATTTAATATCTGACTGGCTTTGGTTTTCATAAAATCTCTTTCAGGTTACTAAGGAGAATGTAACACTGCAGCGTAACTAACTGCTGAGAAAACTCTGCTGAGGATGTTCTTTGCCCAGAGCTCACATCTCCCATTCCGGGAAAGTCACTGGCTTGCCCTAAGCCTCTTGCCATGTGCATGCTAGCGTACTGACAGGTTGCATAAACAATTAACAGGCTCAGGTTTGAGGACAATCATGAGTACACACTAAAAATAAGAGTATAGCATGCTATAGCAGGTAAGATCTATTCCACTCAGGCTACATTTGGGAGAAACAAGGGAGGAAAACACACTATACATATATATTCACTACAGAAGAGGATATGGAGAAGAAATTAATTAGTCATGCTGTGTGAATTACATTTGATGCACTGCACAGTTTGGTCTTCAGGGTGCTATAAAGGATCACATTTTATGGTCTTTCACAAACAGGTCTGTAATCATTCTACATGAGATACACATGCAGAAACCTAAACTCTGCTCTGAGATCATCATGTACAGCTCCACAAAGTCAATTTCAAGGATGATCACTGAGCCATGACACTCTCAAGACTTTAATCCTAACATGAAAATATGGAAGTCAAGTACAAAAGTTAAGATTCATAGTATCATGCAATCACAGAAAGGTTTGGATTGGAAGGGAGCTTAAAGATTATCCAGTTCAAACCCCCCTGCCATAGGCAGGAGAATTTTCAACTAGACCAGGTTGCTCAAGGTCCCATCCAACTTGACCTTGAATGTTTCCCAGAATGGAATTTCTGTCACCTCTGTGGGCAACCTGTTCCAGTGTTTCACCACCGTCACTGTAAAAAATTTCTTCCTTATATCCAGTCTAAATCTACCCTTTTAATTACCCCATTACCCCTTGTCCTATCACAATAGGCCCTGCTAAAAAGCTTGTCCCCATTATTCTTATAATCCCCTTCATATAGTGAAATACTGCAATAAGGACTTCTGAGAGCCTTTTCTTCTCCAGGCTAAACAACCAAAACTCTCTCAGCCTTTCTTCATTGGAGAGGTATTCCATCCTTCTGATCATTTTTGTGGCCCTCCTCTGGACCTGCTCCAACAAGTCTATGTCTTTCCTGTGCTGAGGGCTCCAGAGCTGGACACAGCACTCCAGGTGAGGTCTCACCAGAACAGAGTAGAGGGGCAGAATCACCTCTCTCAACCTGCTAGCCACACTTCTTTTGATGTAGCTCAGGATCCAGTTGGGGACCTAGGCTGCAAGTGCACATTGCCAGCTTATACCCAGCTTTTCATTCACTAGAATCTCCAAGTCTTTCTCTGCAGATCTACTCTCAATTCATTCATCCCCCAG